>ML796489.1:49472-150172 GCA_009831015.1 Picea engelmannii | reverse complement strand
AAGGAGTTACTAAAAATCAGAAACTTCATTTTAGGAAAGTTATTAAAAGCATGAGAGGGGATCTAGGAACCCTAGGAGTAATTTTAGGAGCGACTTTAGGGGGAGTGAGGGAATTGAGTCTTTTAATTATTAAAAAGAAATGATTTTTTGGAGAACCATGGGGATTAGTGACACTTGGACGACAGTGAATTTTTAGAGGTTTGTCATAAAAATTTAATTAATAATGATTTAGGAAAGTAGGTGGGTCTCAAATTTCTATAAAAGAAGGGAAAAGAAGGAAGAAGGGAGGAACGGTTAGCGTAACGTTACGCTGCCGGATTGTGGCTTGACGGATTGCTTGTGAGGATTTGGGTTTATCTTAGTTGTGTTGAAGTGGTAGCTCAGCCTTGGAGGCAAGCTGAGAAGCTAGTCTTATCTCTGGATCTTGTGTGGCCCCTTTGCGGCTCGGGGGGCTAAGGGGGAAGCAGAGTACCCCTAGCGATTGGCTAGAAGGTACCGGTGAGCTTTCCACGGTCGACAAGCAGAAGCGGCAAGGAGCGCGGGACATCAATCGAGGCGTGGTCATCCTTCAAGGCAGGCGAAGAGGCTAAGGTATGGTCGTTTATTTGGTAGAGTAGAAGGCACTAGCACTGATGTAGATCTGACTGTTGTTGGAAAAGTGAAATGGAATTGAAATGTTTTAAGGGTTGCTGCAATTTGTCGTTTTCCTGGACGATTTACTTAGGATAAATTTTTACAATGTTATGGAATCTCCTGAAATTTTTAAACGATTGCTGAGTGATGAAATTGTAATTATCTGTGAAATCACCCTTGCCGATGGGCTTGTCTCTGTTGATTTATCCACCGACCTTGGCCATTAATCTCTGCGTTAAAGTAATGTAAATTCCTACATTTTTCTTTCGTGATTTTCTCTACGTCTTGATGGAATTTCCCTGCATGCATGGACTTCGTTGGGCTTTCTACGTCTTTTTAATGATATTTGGGCGTTTGAACTGAGAGTTACATGCTTAATGATCTGTGTTTTTAAATGATATTTGGGCATTTTTGCCACCATTGCCTTGGGCGTTTTAGCATCTGATATTGGGCGTTTTTGTTTCTGCCACTGTTGTCTTGGGCGTTTGCAATTGAGATATTTGGGTGTTTTCTAGCGTTTTCTTTTTCATACAGTGGCGTTTGTATTGGGCGATCTATACAGTGCATTTTTCTTTTACTTACACCAGCGTTTTTGGTTGGGGACTGTGGGCGTCATAATTCTTGGTGGGAATTTCATTTTTATTATGTTGTCTTCATTGCGAAATTCTGTCATTCATTTTTGGAATTCCGTCAGTCTCTCTCTTCTACTATCATCTCTTGATAGAGCATTGGTCAGTCCGTTTTAAGGTAAAATTTTACTGTCAGTCGTAGGATAGACCCCCGTCATTTTGTTTTACCATACTGTCTTTACTGGGTGTCGAGATTAAGCTCGGTATATCAACCCTAAGCTCGACGTCCTGACTGTCATGACATTTTTAAAGAACAGTGTGCGTTAAATTCTGGTCTGTGTCACAGTGCCTGTTCCATTTCGTTTTATTACTTGGTATGTCTCTATTTAACCCTTGTCTGTCAGACTACAGATGCCACGGGTTATTGATTTACTGCCCAACAAGTTAAATTGCATTTAAATTTGCTCGGAAGTATAACAAAATCGTTAGCGCTGGTTGAGCGTTAATTAATTACATTATGACTTAACCCAGACTGCAAGAATATGGTGATTCCATTTTTGCCCCCTAAATCTCTATGTTGATTTACCTCTGCTCCCTTTTATTGGAAGGCGTACTGTTGATTATCTTTGCTTGTTTTTATTGCCTTGACAACTTCCATAGTGCTATTCGACGTAATTGTTGGGTGAACGGAATTACTATTTCTACATTCGTAAGGGTTTAGTTTGTACCTACAGTTGTGATTTAGGTAATAATTTTTATTGTTGTTGTAACATGAGAACGTAGGGTTCTTACCTTTTTACATTGCAATGCTTTAGCGTGAGGGTATTGATATGGCTTTTTACGGGGCTTAATCATGGTAGTTCCAGCTGTTAGCGATTTAACTTTGCAATATAAACTCCCTATTTTTAAGCGAATGTTTGAAATGTAAGGGTAATGATACGATAGGGAAAAGGAACTCTTACCTTACTGTCATTTTTATTTTAGCATTGTAAAAGGAAACTCCTTATTCTTGAGTACTGAAACGTAAAGGAAAAGCTACTTTTAGGTTAAGGATTGTTACCATAGAATCCTTTATTTTAGCAAGTAAAAGGCGACCTCTTTGTTCTAATTAAATATTTGAATGTAAAGGTGATGATCTGGCCAGGTCATGGTAATAAATGAACATTGGAATATTTTATGATAAGTTAGGTAACTTTATTTTATTGATAAAAAAAAACCAGAATGAGAATATGATGATAGTGTTAGTGACATGATAGTAATGTTAGGGTTAATTAAATTGCAAGGTTTTGATCTAAAATATGATGGCATTGTTATTATGGATGTGTTTCGTAATAATATTCTAATCAATAATATTGTAATTAGTTTAGCATATTACCTATGCATTGAGCCTTTACTTTTACCGTAAGATTTTACCAATGCAACAATTAGTGGCTAGTCGGATGAATTTAGAAGTAGGGGGCAGATTGAGAGATTATTTTATGACAGCCTTATGGAAGCAACCATTTACTTATGTAGTGAGTATTCAATAATAAGCAATCTTTTTAATTCAGATAATGTTTAATTGAGGTTTTTACAAGCGATGGAAGTAGATGTAATTAGATGTATTAGATGTATATTGATACTATATGAAAGTTACGCATATTGAGTGTATTAAGTTTAAAGGGGTAGTTATGCATTAAATTGGGTTCTAAATTTCTAGCTATTAGATGTATATTGAGTAGTAATGGACTAGATGTAATTAGATGTAATTAGATGTATATTGAGTAGTAATGGATTAGATGTAATTAGATGTATTAGATGTCTATTGATTCTATATGAAAGTTATGCACATTGAGTTTATTAAGTTTAAAGGGGTAGTTTATGCATTAAATTTGGTTCTAAATTTCTAGCTATTGGATGTATATTGAGTTTATGTATTAGATGTAATTCTAGCTAGCGGTACTTACAAGTAGTACTGGATCAGAAATTAATGATGGTTGAGTCGTGGATAATGCCTCGTCAATGTTGGTAGGTTGTTGTCAAGGTTCCCTGGGATTGCGCTTTCCGTAGGGGTCGTGGATTTCTTTACGTATTATGGTACTCAGTTGTAGTCATTTGTATTGCTTGGTCTGCTTGTGTCGGGCGGGAGGAAGACGTCTCCTCGTAGCCTTAGTATGTATGTCTGCATGTGTGTTTATTTCGTGTAAATAATCTCGTGCTGTATCAAGAGTCTCGGGCCCTTTAAAGGTAGGGTTTCCACTCTTGCGACACACCTGACGGAGGCTACTAGTTTTTGCCTGAGCAGTCGGCCAGGAGCCTATCTAATCTTCTTTCGAGAAGACATAAGACTAAAAGCCTTGCTTTTCTGTGCAGAAATAGTAAACTCTACTGTTGGATTCTTCCCTCTGTGACTGTACTGTACTTAACACCTGGTGTCATTTTCGGCTTACAGCTGCTAGTTGTACACCTTATGTCTAGAGGCGTTTATTGCTTGTTATCATCGCGATATGTCAGTGTCGTCTTGTTGTGTTCGTCTTGCTTGCGTCTTGTTCTAGGTCAGGTTACTAGTTTCTGCCTGAGCAGTCGGCCAGGAGCCGGTCTAATCTTCTTTCGAGAAGACATAAGACTAAACGCCTTGCTTTCCTGTGCAGAATGGTAATCCCTAACACCATGGATTCTTCCCTCTGTGTTCTTACTGTGCACCCCCAGTATGTCTTAATGTTTGTGTAGTACGCCTTACGCCTATGGTCGTATATTGTTGCAGTTACTCATTGTATGCCTTCAGTCTTCTTGTGCTGAACATCGTGGTTGCGTCTTGTTGGTTGCCAGGCGGCGACATAGATTCAAGTGTGTTGTTACTTCTACACGCGTGCACACACTTTAAAGAAAAAAAAATAAAAAAATAAAAAAATTTGCACATGTTTTCAAAGTTGTTGTTGTAACGAGGAGGTCGTTACACTCGTGAATTATAAAGTATTATATAAGTGTACATAAACTTGTAGTATAAAGTTTCCTTATCAAAGGTTAAAATACTATCCATAGTCTTAGTGCATAATGATATATTAACAATAATGGTGTAAAGAGTAGGAGTAGAAAAGTTCACGCCATTGGAAATGGTGGAGTAAGTCGGTGAAAATTTATTTCAACACATAGTGTTTGGTAGACTTATGTTGTTTGTAAACTTATGTTAAAACCTGGAGGTGAAGCGTTGGATCATCATACTACACCACCAATTTATCAACTATCACATTAAGCTCTGTAGTAAAAGAATCTTAGATGAAATTGAGAAGGAAAGGGAGATACCCATCAATCTAACCATAGTGTTATCTAATCAATAGAAACCTTTGACGTACGTTGTTTGGAGACTTATGTTAAAACCTGGATGTGAAGCATTGGATCACCATACATAGAGCTATCTAATGAATAGAAACCTTTGATTATGGTGGATATCTCACCTTCAATTGTAAGACCCCAAGGTCGAGCCCCTGTTGAATTTGTAATTATGTTTACATGCTGGTGAGCCAAGTATTTATAAGTTGGGAGGCTTATGTGTTTATTAGACCAGAGAGCCTAGATGTTGAAGGCTAGGGAGCCTGATTTTGTATATGTAAATACTCACATCATTAATATAATTACATCACTGTGTGTAGACCAACCACGAAGAAAGAATTATGGGGGACTAAGATCCACTGGGAAGGGAAAGGGAAGGGGTTGAGAGGCTAGGAAAAAGGGGCTAAGATTGAGGGCTTAAACCAAGGGAATATTATAATGTATTTTCCTAAAATACTAAGGCTTGGGAAATAAACCTTATTATCCTAAGTTCCTTTGGGGAGAGGAACGAACTCCAAGTGGAGGAGAACGAGATCCCAAGAGGGCCAAGTGTCAACCTGGAACATGCATATTTATGTGGGAAAATCCATCGTTGTGGAGGTTCTATCACCATTATTTCCAAGATCCCCACTCATGCATGCACTGAGACTAATCATTCACGCAGCCATTTCCTCCTTTGCTGACCTTTGCAACCTATGAAACCTGTAAACCCATGAACCCAACCCATTTTTCCTATGAGGAACAACACGATTTCACCATACCTGATCCATATCGCGCCCCTAGCCATTTTACTCTAAATTCCCACATTTTCCTCTGGACTGGTGTGGCTTGTTGTCATGACCAGATCCATTACCTGATTTTGTTTCTTTTATTAACCGTTTGACTTAGAAGTTGGACAAAAGAAGAAGGTTGTTAGGCTTATGGTTTTGAAGAGGCGGGTTGTTGGGCTCATGGATTGAAGAAGTAGGTTTTCAGGCCCGTGAGCAACTCTCTCCAGGTGAGAGAGAGTGTTGGGGAAGTGATTTCCCCTGGAGGGAGTCCAGGAACAACTACAGAGCTATGAGAATTCCTAATCTGACCTGTTGTTGAAGCCCTAGAAGGGAATTGGAGCAGTCGTTGCACTGTGGAACAATGAAGGTGTTTATTCCCTGTGTGGTATAGGCATGTGGGCAATCAGATTCTGTGAGTGGTGGGTGTAAGTAAGATCCTTGGATGGAATCCTTCTCGTTGCATTGTGCAACTTTCTATAGTCTCAACCTAGCTTAGGATTTCCTTACCATGGGTGGAGTTTAGTCCTAGCGTGATGGTGGCCCATTGTTGATAGGTTGGACCAGTGTGGTCTAAGGCTAGGAGGTTCTTGGAAGGTATGCACGTAGTTAGTGGATTTCATAAAACAATATAAGTACCAATTCTATGCTAATTTTACATGACATGTTTAAGTACATGTCTGAAGTTTATCATAATTGCTTGTGTTTATTGCATGTATGTGTTTACTGTCACTTCTGCATGAATCTATGTATGTGTTTGCTTATCTATTAAATTTTCATTATATATATATATATATATATATATATATATATATATATATATATATATAGATAGATAGATAGATAGATAGATGGATAGATAGATAGATATGAGTTTGAATAGAGTAAATATTTTCGGTAGCATGCCCCGACCTTGGGATGGTTGGGTACGTTACAATATGCTATCAGAGCCCAGTTTTCAACACTAAGCCCGAATTTGGTCGTATAAGTAATTTTTGAAGAAAAAGTTTCAGAGAATTAAAATTGTAAAGTGCCAGGAGGGCGTTGAGGAAACACCTTCATTGTGTTCATAAGCTGAGGAGTTATACAAGTTTGATAAACCACAAAAACTTTGGTATAGGGCCACAAAGTTTAAATTTGGGTAGTTGAATCTGCTCGGAAGAAGACATATCCCTCACAACATTCAGATCTGGAGTTTCAATCATATGAGGATTGTGTGGTGTTTCAACAGGGAAATCCTTCAAAGTCCTGTAGTGATTGTCTTTCGTAGATCATTTGGGAGGAGAAGAATCGTTGAATTTCCCAAGTGGTTCGGCAGTTCGATGTTAGGGGAAATCCATTTGAGATTTCGTGGAGTAGAGTTTCTCTAAAGTCTCAAAGTACATAACCAATACAGACCATCCATTATCGGAGCTACGCATTCGTAGATCAGTCAGTTCAATATTTCAATGTCGACAATTTGACAGATTTGAAAATGTATTGATAAGAAGAAATCGTCGAAGTACCGAAGCTACAGGAAGCAATTGTTCGACAGTCAACAGTTCAAGATTTTTGAAAATGTGCATATGATAAGAGATCTTTCGAAGGGACGAAATCACGAAATGCCAAGGTGACGTGGACCTTATTGACAATTCGACAGTTTTGAAAAAATCTCGATGATAAGAAATATTCGAAGTCCCAAAGCATCATATATGATGTGGCATGATGATGTCACCTAGGGTGACATGGACCTGATCGAAAGTTCGATAGTTCGACAGTTTTGAAAAAGTGTTGATGAGAAGAAATTGTTGAAGTCTTGAAGTGTTGGATATGATGTGGCATGATGATGTCACCTAGGGTGATGTGAACCCACCTTAAGTCTTCCACGTGTCACTTGTTTATGTACTTTGGACATGCCCTTAATACCGATTGCGACCTGAAACATGTCACTCAATGGTGGGGCCATCTGTCACCACCTTGATTGATGAAAATTGTACTATGTGGACCTCGAGAGGTTAAGAAGTTTAGGAATTCAACATTCGAGGGGAAATTGTTAGAAGAAATTTCGAATCTCCAAAGTACCAGAGTTCCAAAGTCTCGAATTTATGAAGTCATGAAGCACCAAAGTAATGTGGCTTGATGACATCACCTGGGTGATGTGGGAAGAAAATATGTGTGCCATGTGTAAGTGTGTTTTTTGCTTTTAAAACATTGATTTTTCCAGTTAGAACATGAAACATGTCACCCCTTAGATTGGTCCACATGTCACCTATGTTTTTCTGACACATAGCACCCTAAGTGCATTGTACTAAGTGATCCATACGAGTTGAGGGGTTTGACGCTTGGGAGAAATAAGGAATGAAGTATCATATCTCCCAAAGCCTAAAATTCCATAGTAAATCTCACCCGTTGGATGTCACCCATTGGATGTTGGGAATCCATGGACCGTTGATCCACCGTCCTTTGTGAGTTCGTCAATTCGTCGCTCTGAGGGATTTTTAATTTTGGATCTGCGAAAACCTCTAAATATCTGAAGTGTTGGAGCTATGAATCTCCAAAGAGGCAGTTCTTCGGAAGTTCGCCACTTTGACATTCGGAGGAAATGGGGTGATGTGAAAGGAAAAACTATGAAACCCTAAGTTTCGGAGCCCCAAAGGCCTGAATCATAGGATAAGCACCTTACAACTAGCACTCGGTCACAACTCTGGTCACATGTGTTCGGGGATCGAAGAAAAAGGGCTAAGTGCTCGAAATTTCATTTTGAAAATAGAGAAGGGCTTAGAGAATGAGCCCGTGGGGTATTTTAATTTGTATAGACCTACACCTAACGAAGTAAGGAAGGCAACTAAACCAAAAGAAGGAATCCAACACGGATCTAAGAGCCAATTTGGCTCTGAGATGGAGGAATCCATGTTCAGGGATTGCATCACTGAAAAGACAAATTGTTCAAGTATCCATAACATCCTGCTCAAAACTCATAATTGAGCATGGAAACAGACATTGGAAAGGTATTGAATAGTAGAAGATAATTTTTCACCCATAAATTGGATATGAATAGTCAATTTCTCAATAAATTAGCAGAAAAGAAGTCTGATGTATATTAATAAATCAGAATGGTTTCTATTTTCATGAAATTATTAAGAGTAGTTAGCCTGACAAAGTTCTGTTGGCTGCACATTGTTATTTAGAATTAAAAGTTGTCAAATCAGATTTAGAATAGAGTGCAGAGTGATGGAGGATACACAGATAGTCTATAGTCAAGAAGATGAAATCAGAGGGATATATTTCCAGTTGGGTATGGAAGGAACCAACTCCAATGGACATGGAGGAGGAAAGGAGAAAGACATAAATATGGTTGAGACCCTCATAAAATTGTAGACAGGTGTCCATAGCCACAAGGATGATAATGAAATTCTTATGAAATCCAAGGAAGAACAAAAATACTTCAATATGAAGTTAATGAAAATCCTCAACATAATTGAAAAGAAGCTGGATAAGGAGAGTG
This sequence comes from Picea engelmannii, assembly GCA_009831015.1. Lineage (NCBI taxonomy): Eukaryota > Viridiplantae > Streptophyta > Pinopsida > Pinales > Pinaceae > Picea > Picea engelmannii. Next base: position 141,410 of record ML796489.1, on the reverse strand, counting down.
GATCCAAAAAATCAATAAGCCATGAGACCTATGAGGGAAAAGGAAGATCAAGGAGTGATAGAAGACATCACCATCACTCCCAAAGGAATTCCAATAGGAGAGCATATGATAGCTCAAGTCCATCCCCTGTCAGGAAGAATAAGAGGTCTGGAGTGGATGAATTGAAAGGAGAAATGAACAAGATCAAACCTCCTACTTTTGATGGAGAGAACAAGAAGGATGAAGATACTAAGACATGGCTTCTAGGCATGAGGAAGTACTTCCAATTGCATAACTATTCTTCTCATGCAGAAGGAATAATTGATATTTATCAATTGAAAGGAAAGACATCAATGTGGTGGGATCAACTTGTTCAAGTGAAACACATCAGATAGGAAAATGTGACTTGGAAGGAATTCAAGAAGCATTTTGAGAAGAAAAACCTGACCAAGAGGTATTATGATAAAAATATGAAAGAGGTCTTTGAACTCAAACTGGGAAATATGACCATTGATGATTATGAAAGGCGGTTTTTAGAACTGTTGAAGTATGTCTCCTTCATCAAGGATGAGACTGTTAAGATTAAGAGGTACTTGAGTGGGATGCTATCTTTCATTAGTGACAAGATTCAATATGATGATACCAAGACTTTGGAGGAAACCATAAGGAGTGAAAAGTGCTTATACGATAAACATAAAAGAAATCCTACTTTCCAAAGAGCTTGGGAAGACAAGAAGAAGTTAAAGAGGGAATAGATCCAGAAGGGGAACAAGCCACCCTTTTTCAGAAATAGTCCTCAAGGACAACCATCTTTTAGAGAGCACAAAATGGCTAAGGTAGGTGGGAAAAGGCCAAGGAAGACACCCATTCAATGTTGGGGTTGTAAAGGAGACCATAAATATAGATATTGTCCTCACAAAAGTGACAAAGTGAGATCTTTCCACAATGTATAGCAAGAAGAAATAGTGGAGGACATGGTAATATGTGTACCAAGGATCTATGCATCCCTGGACAATAAGAAAGAAGAGTTTCAATCGCACATGATTGAAATAGAAGGTATGATCAATAACCATGCCTTTACTATTTTAATAGATTCAGGAGCTATTCATAGCTATATAGATCTTAAGGTAGTGGAAAGATTGAAATTTCCAAATAGCAAGCATGAGAAATCTTGGTTGGCATAGATGGATACAGGAGCCAAGAGAAAAGTTGTTGAGCTAGTTAGATCATGTCCAGTGGACATGAATGGGCTAAGTACCAAGGAATATTTGAACATCCTTCCCTTGGGTTCATATGACTATCTAATTGGTATGTACTGGTTGGACCAACACCATGTTATCTTAGACTGTCATAACAAGGCGTTTACTTTCCTGAATGAGGAAGGGAACCCAAGAACAATATAAGGAATTCCTAGGGCAGTTACTATCAGAGAGATCTCATCAGTGCAACTAATGAAGTGTTATGGGAAGGGTTGTCAAATATTTTCATCCCATATGGAGGAAGCACCTAAGGATAAGGTGCCAAAAATGGAGGATCATGTAGTCCTAAAAGATTTTGAGGATGTGTTTGAGGAGATACCAGGACTACCCCAAAGAGAGATATTGATTTCTCTATAAATTTGACGCTTGGAGCAGCTCCAGTATCAAAGACTTCCTACAGAATGAGTACACCAGAGATGAAGGAACTGCAAATGCATCTTGAACAAATTCTGAAGAAGGCATATATATGCCCAATTGTGTCACCTTGGGGTTCCTCAATATTATTTGTGAAGAAGGAATATGGGACGTTGCGATTGTGCATTGACTTCAAACAATTGAACAAAGTGACTATAAAGAACAAGTATCCTTTTCCAAGGATCAATGATCTCTTTGATCAGTTAAAGGATGGAAGGATATTCTCAAAGATTGATCTTAGGTCATGGTATCATCAAGTAAGGATCAGAGATGAATACATATTGAAGATTGCCTTCAAGACTGTTGATATTATGGTAGCTTCGGGAGATATGAACCTCTATTATGACCTTTGACGAGATTAGAATATTCCAGACGGAAGAAAAGAAATGAATGTAACCCTAGATGAGATGTCGACTGAAGAAAGATAATTATTATGAATTAATTAGTACCCAGAAGCAGAAGTCAGCCCAGGCAAGTCTGCCAGGAATACTATAAATATAGGGCGCCAGTCTCTCATTTGTCACAATCTCAAAATTGCGGAAGTCACTTGTGCACATTGGAGTTTGGCAGTCTTGTGTGCAAGTTCAAGGGAAGGTGTTGCGCCAATTTAGGGTTGGACTATCTGATCAGATTTGGTTACTTTCTTTCTTGGTGCATTAGCCTTGATTGGCTATTGGATTGCTACCAGGATTCTTCTCACTGTTAAGGTCAAGGTGCTCGGAGGGTTTCTTCAGCCTATGGTTGGGTGAGAATAGTGATATTCTCAATGGTAAAACGAGCACATCATTTCATATTCTAAGAGGTTATGGGCCCACACCTCCTTCATTCAGTCTAAATGCTAGAAGGAAACATAGCCATTAGGATATTAAGCTCGCTGAGGAACTGCTGCTAGGTTTACTAGCAAGAGAAGCTTCCAAGACACTGCCGCTAGGGTTACTAGAAGGAGTGGTTGCAGAAACCCTAAATCCCATATCTGACACCTTGTCGTGGAGAATCTCACTCAAGGAGAAGATATTCAAATGCGCCCTAGTTCAACACACCTTTTGGCTCTATTAGAAGACAAAAACATCAGATTTGAAGTTTTGGATCAAGGCATGACCAACTACCAATCAACCAAAGACATGAGTGAAATGATCAGTCTTCTACACTACTCAGCACTCACTGGAACGATTTAAGACGACATGTGGATAATCGATAGTGGAGTTTCTAGGCACATGACGGGAGATCAAGACAAACTCTCAAATATAAACGATAAGAAGACATTGTACAAGGTATATCTTGGAGACAAAAGCACTTACCCAGTTGAAGGATTTGGACAAGCCTCCGTCAAGTTGAAATCAGGTAACAATGTTCACTTAAGCAATGTTTTATATGTACCTAGTTTAGAAAATAATCTTGTATCCATATCTTGCTTAGAAGACAAAGGAAACAAAATATCTTTCATGGATGGAAAAGTGTTATCATGGCATAAAGACTCCAACATAGAAAATGTTAGGGTTATTAGAAGTCGTGGACAATGCACTTGTGATTCTACTATTATATGTTGACGATCTATTCATAACAGGTGAAGAGTCTCTTATGATCCAATGCAAAAAGGAACTAGCTTCTAAATTTGATATTAAAGATCCAGGTCTCATGCATTATTGCTTGGGACTAGAAGTATGGAAGAAGCATGGTGAAGTATTCCTTGGTCAAGGAAAGTACGCAATAAAGATCCTTCGGAAGTTTGGAACGATGGATTGCAAATCCATGGATACTCCTATGACTACGGATATAAGAAAAGTAAAAGGTCCAGATTCTGATCCAGTAGATCCATCACTATATTGACAATTGATTGGGTCATTGATGTATTTGGTAAATACTCGACCAGACATTTGCTTTACCGTGAATACACTAAGCCAGTTCTAGGTGGAACCTAGACATGAACATTGGATAGCTAGAAAGCATTTCCTAAGATATATTTGTGGGATAATAAACTATGGCTTAAGATATACCGCATCTAGTGATATACAATGTCATGGATTTACAGATTTAGATTGGGAAGGAAGTGCAGAAGACAGAAAGAGTACTTCAGGAATGTGTTTCATCTTGGGCTCCGCTAAGATATCTTGGGGCAGCAGAAAACAGAAGTCGGTTGCACTCATCACAATAGAAGTAGAATATATCGCAGCATGTGAAGCATGCACAAAAGCAGTATGGATAAGGAAACTAATCTCCGATTTATTTGATCAGATTCCAGATTCGACCATAATACATTGTGATAATCAAAGTTGTATAATATTATCAGGACATCCAATGTTTCATGAAAGGTCGAAACATATTGAGATCAAATAATACTTTATTAGAGATAAATTCCAAGAAGGAGAGGTAAAGCTCCAGTACATCCCCACATATGAGTAGACAACAGATATTCTAACAAAGCCTCTCTCCAGAATAAAGTTTGCATATTATCGGGAAAATATGGGAATCATGGAAATAAATCCCTTAGTTGAAAGGGATGAATGAATCTCCAGGTTGGGAGGGAGCACTGACATAATATTGAGAAAATTCATTTTCAAGATTGAAAAATAGTCTAGCTTGGGCAGATTCTTTCCTGTTTGGAAAGTGGATTGAGATTTATGACGAATAGACATTTTCCAGTTTGAAAATTGGTCTAGATTGTTGATGTACCATAGACAGTGACTTCCCATTGTGGTTAACATGGGGAGTGGTCTAAGGAAGTCTCTCTTCTTGAGGGTTACTCAAGAAGACTGGCCCTCCTCGCTGGACAACAATTTCTCATTGTGGTTAACATGAGGAATTCTTTGTTTTGGAGGTTGGTACAAGATAGTCTTTTCCTCTTGTAGTTAATAGAGGAAATGGTCCAGATAGTCATTCCTTAGGGTGTATTCATTATCTCCAGGATTGCACTTTGTTTAGTGCCAGAGGAATGGCCCAGGGTGGGGAATGGTCCAGGCTCAACAATCAGGAAAAAGCATTCCTTAGGGCAGATTCATTCTCTCCAGGTTACACTTTGTTTAGTGTCAGAGGAATGGGCCAAGGTGAGGAATGGTCCAAGAAATCAGAACAATCATTCTTCCCTGTTTGAGAAGAATAAGGTAGATAGCCCATCGTTGATGTTCTACTCTGAGGGCAGATATTCTTTCAAATTTGAGTGAAAGATTGGCCTAGACGATTTAGTTTATTTTAACAATATTTTCTATGCAGGTTGATATCAGATGATTTTTATGGAGACTTCCTGTCTCCAGACAGTAGAGATATGCTACTGTGGTGGATATGTTCCACTGTTTGTGACTATGTGTCACGGTTTGAGTAGTTGCATACTACCATGGATAAACATAATTGTGTTCTATCAATTGATATTGTACCAGTTGTCATGGAGATTATCCAGTTGGATAATAATGATAGTGCTCGTGATACTACCAATGAATGGTATGTTTGTGCTCAAGACCATTATTAGTTATACCTCCCTATCTAGGAGGGAGTGTTGATATTATGGTAGCTTCGGGAGCTATGAACCTCTATTATGACCTTTGATGAAATTAGAATATTCTGGAAGGAAGCAAAGAAATGAATGTAACCCTAGATGAGATGTCGGCTGAAGAAAGATAATTGTTATGAATTAATTAGTACCCAGAAGGAGAATTCGACCCAGGCAAGTCTACTAGGAATACTATAAATACAGGGTGCCAGTCTATCATTTGTCACATTCTTAGAATTGAAGAAATCACTTGTGCACATTGCAGTCTGGAAGACTTGTGCGCAAGTTCTGGGGAAGGTGTTGCACCAGTTTTGGGTTGGACTATCTTATCATCTTTGGTTACTTTCTTGCTTGGTGCATTAGCCTTGCTTGGCTATTGGATTGCTACCAGGATTCTTCTCACTGTCAAGGTCAAGGTGCTCGGAGGGTGGCTTCGACCTATGGTTGGGTGACAATAGTGATATTGTCAATGGTAAAATCAGCACATCCTTTCATATTCTAACAAAGACAAGGTATGGTCATTACGATTTCACAATGGTGCCATTTGGGTTATCAAATGCCCCAGTTGTTTTCATGTGCTTAATGAATGGTTTTTTTCGGGAATACTTCGACAAGTTTGTCATTGTCTTTTTGGATGAAATCCTTGTATATTCCAAGTTAGAAGAAGAACATGAGCACCATTTGAGGATGGTGTTACAAGTGTTAAGAGAGAACTAGTTGTATGCCAAATTGAGCAAGTGCTCATTTTATCAAAATTGAATTCACTAATTGGGGCATATAATATTAGAAGAAGGAATAGAAGTGGACCCAAAAAATATTGAGGCCATTAAATGGTGGACAACAGCTAAGAATTTGACAGAAGTCAGATCCTTCATGGGTATAGCTAGCTACTACAAAAGATTCATTGCAAGGTTTTCAAGAATTGCTCACCCAATTACTTCTTTGCAAAGGAAGGGGGTCAAGTTTCATTGGACAACAAAATGTGAAAAGAGCTTCTAGTAGTTGAATCAATTGTTAATCAATGCTCCAATTCGGAGGATTGTTGATCCGAATAAAGATTTAGTGGTTTTCACACATGCATGCAAAGAAGGACTTGGTGGAGTCCTTAGTCAGAATGGGTTTGTGATATGTTTTGAATCCAGAAAATTGAAAGAGCGTGAAAGGCCCTATGCCACTCATGATTTGGAGTTGGCATCCATAGTGCACACCTTGAAGAAGTGGAGACACAACCTCATGGGAAAGAGGTTTGAGCTGAGGACAGACCATAATGGTCTGAAATACTAGTTTGATCAACCAATTTTAAATTCCAGGCAGAGTAGATGGTTGGAATTCCTATGTGAGTATGACTTTGATATTAATCACATCAAAGGAAAAGAGAAAAAAGGGGTTGATGCACTCATCAGGAGAGTGCATGAATTGCATGCTAGAACCATTATCATGTATCAAAATGATCTTAAAGGAAGAATTTATGAGGCTGCAAACGTAGATTTGTAGTACATGGAGTTGGTAACAAAGTTACAACAAGGCAAAATGCAAAAGAAAGTTGAAGATTATGAATTGGGAAATGATGGAATTCTCTTGTACAAGAACTTAATTTATGTACCTAGTTATCATTAATTGAGGAGTACGATTTTGAAAGAGATGCATAATGTACCTTATGTTGGACACCCATGATATTAGAAAACAGTTGCAATAGTCAAGATCCAATATTATTGGCCAGGCATGAAAAAGGAGATGGTTGAGTACATTGCTAAATGTTTGGAGTGTCAAAAGGTCAAGGGTGAGAATAGACACCCAACTAAGTTTTTGCAACCATTTCCCATTCCTAAGTGGAAGTGGGAAGTGGTGACAATGGATTTAATCACCAAATTTACCAGAACAAGCAAGAAACATGATGCTATCATGGTGGTGGTGGACAAGCTTACTAAAGATTCCCATTTCATTCCTATGAAGGTTACTCACAAGGAAACCAAATTTGTTGATATTTATATGAGGGAAGTAGCACACTCCCATGGCATACACATGACAATTGTTTCTGACAATGACCTAAAGTTTACCTCTAATTTCTGGAGGGGATTATTTAAAGGGTTCAGAGAAAATATGAACTTCATCAAAGCTTATCATCCCGAGTTTGATGGGGAAAAAAAGGAGTGAACCAAGTGATAGAGGATATGCTAAGGATGTATGTGATGGAAAAACCACCTAAATGTGAAGATTATATACACTTGGTAGAATTTTCATACAATAATGGGTACCGATCATCACTGAATATGAGCTCATTTGAGGCACTTTATGGAAGAAAGTGAAACACACCAATAAGCTAGGACAACCCTGTTGATAGAGTAGTGATTGGGCCAAAGTTTCTCAGGGAAATGGAAGATAAAATGTTCAAGATAAAACATAATTTAAAGGTTGGCCGAGAAAGGAATAAAAGCTATGCTGACAAGGGAATAAATCACATCGGATTTAAAGTGGGTGATCATGTTTTTTTGAAGGTGAAGGCCAACAGAAGTTCCCTGAAATTGGGAAACTGTTCCAAGTTTGCAGCCAGATATTGTGGGTCATTTGAAATACTAGACAGGATTGGACCAATATCTTATATGATTGCATTTCCTTCATCTATGTGTATACATAATTTATTCCATGTATCATTTCTTAAGAAATATATACATGATGTTAATCATGTTATTGATTGGAATGTGATTCAGGTGGAGCAATAAAACACTTTTCAAGTGCATTCGGTACACATTCTAGACCGGAAAATCAAACAACTCCAGAATCGAACCATAGGGGTTGTAAAGGTCCAATGGACCTGGTACGTTCCTAAGGATGCAACTTGGGAGCATGAAGATGTCGTACGGGTAGAATACCCACATCTTTTTTAAGATTTTGGAAATCTTTTTGTAATATGTAATTATGATGCACTGAGGATAGTGCATAAATACATAGAGAGGATTGTAATACCCCAAGGCTGAGCCTCTTCTAAATTTTTAATTATGTTTATAGGCTGGTCAGCCAAGTATTTCTAAGCTAGGAGGATTATGTGTTTATTAGGCCGGAGAGCCTAGATGTTGAAGGCCAGGGAGCCTGATTTTGTATATGTAAATACTCACATCATTAATATAATTACATCATTGCGTGTAGACCAACCATGAAGAAAGAATTATGGGGTACTAAGATCCATTGGGAAGGGAAAGGGAAGGGCTGAGAGGCTAGGAAAAAGGGGCTAAGCTTGAGGGCTCAACCCAAGGGAATATTATAATGTATTTTCCTAACATACTAAGGCTTGGGAAATAAACCTTGTTATCCTAAGTTCCTTTGGGGAGAGGAACTAACTCCAAGTGGAGAGGAACGAGCTCCCAAGAGACCCAAGTGTCAACCTAGGTGCATGCATATTTATGTGGGGGTTCGCTCACCATTATTTCTAGGATCCATACTCACACACACACTAAGACTGAGCATTCACGAAACAATTTCCTCCTTCATTGACCTATGCAACCTATGAAACCTGCAAACCCATGAAGCTAAACAATTTTTCCTTTGAGGCACAACACGATTTCACTATACCTAAGCCATATCATGCCCCTAGCCATTTTGTTGTAAATGCCCATGTTTTCCTCTGGATTGGTGTGGCTTGTTTTCATGACCAGAGCCCTTACCCAATTTTTTTGTTGTTATTAACCGTTTGACTTAGGAGTTGGACAAAAGAAGCAGGTTGTCAGGCCTGTGGTTTTGAGGAGGCGGGTTGTCAGGCTTGTGGATTGAAGAAGCAAGTTGTCATTCCTTTGAGAAACTCTCTCCAGGTGAGAGAGATTGCTCGGGAAGTGATTTCTCTTGGAGTGATCCGAGCAATAACTACATAACTCTGAGAATTCCTGATCCATCATGTTGTTGAAGCCCTGGAAGGGAATGGGAGCAGTCGATGGACAGTGAAACAGTGAAGGTGTATATTCTCGGGGTGGGATAGGAATGTGGGGAATGAGAGTATGTGAGCAGTGGGCATAAGTAGGCTCCTTGGAGGGAATCCTTCCTATTGTATTGTGCATCTTTCCATAGTCTCATCCTAGCCTACGATTTCCTTACCTTGGGTGGAGTTTTGTCCCAGCTTGAGGGACTCATTGTTGATAGCTTGGAGCAGCGTGGTCTAAAGATGGGAGGTTCGTGGAAGGTCTGGACGTAGTTGGTGGCTTTCATAAAAAAATATAAGTTCCAATTCTATGTTAATTTTACATGCTATGTTTAAGTACATTCATGACGTTTATCAAAATTGTTTGTGTTTATTGAATGTATGTGTTTATTGTCACTTCCGCAAGAATCTGTGTATAAGCAGAATGTCTATATCTGTTAAGTTTGCATTATATATATATATATCAGAGTTTGAACATAGTAGATATTTTTAGTAGCATGTCCCAGCCCTCGGATGGTTGGGTATGTTACATCAATAGGGGGAATAAATCATTGTACAAGGATTCTTTCACAACTAGTCATATGACTCCACGTAGTGAGTGGTTCATGATTTAAAGTAAGTTTGTTTTCTTCAAAACGCACGTTTTCATGAGAATGACAATAGTTTGACGATGTTGTGTGAGCCTCTATATAGCTATGACTCCCCAACGATGTCAACGACCAATTCATATCATGCGATCTATAGTCCACTTGCCACAACATTCAATGCTATGTAGCAGGATGGATATTGCTCGCCGACAATGTCTATAAGAGAATTAGTTATGTGTTGTCTATTCCCAAGTTGAAAAAAACACTTATTTCCACAAACATAATTTCAAACTCGGATGAAAATTGAATTTGATAAAGACATGCTTTATAAGTAATTCCTAGCACATGTGGTGCCATGTAGGGTGCATGAAGGTAATTTGTATAGGCTATGTTTTGTGCTTCTAGTTCCACAAAAGTCAATACAAAACTTGGAAACGAGACAAAAAAAAATTACATGTCGAATAATGGACAAAGACATAATAGAATGAAAAGTGGAAAGAATAAAAGGAAAAAAAAACACAATATGTTGATTAGAATGAAAAAGACTAAGATATTAAAGTAGAAATAAAGGAAAGAAGAGGAGAAATTTCTCAACTTTAAGAATATTAAAGAAGAAACAAATTTGAAAAAGCTGAACAAAGATTACCTTATCACGATAGAGCGTTGTAAACAGTTTGGTCTGGATTTCCTTCTGTGTACATTATGAGTTCGTTTTCATCTCCACAAGAAAATTTTATATTTTTTCCTTTGGATGAAAAATGACTCCTTCAAACAAAATACAAGCCACGTCTAGTGATGAAATGTGGAAACAAGAAAGTAAAATATGTACAAGTAGCAGGACCACCTCACCACCTCAAAAGCATATCAAGTTTAAGAACTAAAATCACTATCCATGTCGCCCGAGCGAACAATTATTGCTTGCCTCCACGGATGCTCCTTTCCCACTAGTGTGAGCTAAGTGTCTTTCATCTTATTTCTCGTAGGCAATGTGGAGAAAAGGAATTTGTAGGTAGCCTGGTGGACAAGTTTGATTGTAGATAACTCGAATCTTTGTCGGAACAGGTATAAGAAACCTAGGCATGCTTCTTTTGTTTTTTCTATATGTCTAGCAAGGCTTTCTCCTTCCCCAAATCAAGCTTTGGTTCTTGATGAAATCATTATAGGTGCAAGGAAAAATACTTGACCACAACTAAGGAAACCCATGCCACCCAAAGCAAAAGACACGCTAGAGATAATTTGAGAAAAGAGACAATGAACAAAAAAATCATCCATGAATCAATTTCATTGCAAGTCATTGCCAACTCTGACATGCTCCAATCAATAAGGAAAAAAAATAGATTAAGATTAAGAATTTAAGCAATCTCGACAGGGACTAGATATATAGAGTGAATTAGATTAGAGGGACTTCGTTTATATGAACATGTATAATGATCATAGATTACATGTGATGTGTTAAGATACAAGTTTGTTTATAGATTGTGAGAATGGTTGATATGCACAAGGTAATGTGACCATGATTAATAATTAAGTTTATTTTTAATTTATTATCAATTTGTAAGAACAAATTATGGCGCTAGTTTTTTCACATATACCTTGAACGTTTTGAGGCTTTATGGTCTTTAAGAAAATGAATTTTTCATTCAAAGGTAATGATTTTTAAAGTTCAAATGTTTTAATGGTTGGATGTTGGAAGAGAAGGTTAACACTCACGTGGAACAAGTTATGTAACTCATACATCTTACAAATTGAGCCAACGCTTGAGACTGCGTGGCACCAAGGTTACGGTGGCCAACGCTTCGGGAGGACCACACACGTAGCTTGTGAGTGCACTTCCACGTTTTCATGGAAATGGAATTTGATGCATGCAGTGGCATAAAACTCAGCTCGGGTGTAAGCAGGAACTTCATAACTAAAAATCCAATTCAAACTTTGAACGAAACAATACATCGCTGTAATACTTGTCGAAAACGTTGTGTCTGAACATAATATACATTTTTAAGAGTGCGTGAGATTCGATCATTAGACTTCATGAAGTCACAATGGAGAGAGGCCGCTTCAGAAGAAGAAAAACAATGGAAATTCAGTGACCCAAAGGAGCCCAAAATGGTGGCGAAAATGACCGGAAAATGCCAATAGTTTTCACTATTGGATATCTGATCCCTATTTCCATAAGAGAAAAGTTAGGAAGTGGTTCACTAGACAAACACTAAGAAATGGGCCCCCAATGACCCTCACTCTTGCTAATGAAGGGCTTATTTATGATATTGAAAAAAAAAAGAGAATCATAATCCAATTCAGACCTCGTCTCATAATTCACTTTCATTTTTCGTGCGAACAAATGACAATACGATACATACTCTTCTTCTTGAAGAAACAAATGATAGGGCTATACTAATACCTAAAGGTAATATTGGAGTGAAACAATGATGTCTCTCCCCCAAGAATTATTTGGGTTATTTATAGATGAGATAGAAATTGAATAAAAAATTGATGGACGAGGATGAACACCCATAACATGTTATGAATTGTTGGTGTTTACTTATTTAAATGATATTTTTCTATTGGTAATGTATAAATCCAAAGTACAAAGATAGTTTACAAATACATCTTAAATCCTTAAATAAATTTGTAAACCATATCAAAGTTAATTGGCATAAAAAAAAATAACCATAATAGGTAATATGCATAGGGACATAACCATCGCATTCAATGGTGATGAGTTGGAGGTGTTATGTTCTTACAAATAAGGCATTAAATTTGATTCTATTTATAACTGGAATTCTTATTTGGAGAAAAAATTAATTTGAAACATGAAAGCTCTCTATTCTATGCAATAAAAATGTAGACAAATTTCTCTTCTAGTTGAAAATTAAGGAATCTTCTCTTCATAAAATTGGTATAAACAATATTGTTGCACAATAGTCTAATTATATGGGGTTTACACCTCTCAAAAGAATATTAAGAGAAAGTTGGGAAAGATCAAAAATATTTTGTATTAGAAGAAATAAAATATAACATATAAATCATTTACTCTATTATGATGGGGAGTAATCCCTCACTAACTAGGGTGAAAGAAATGGTAGAGAAAACAAAGATACTACACCTATATTTCCAAATTATGTAGATCAATGAAAGAAATAATGTATGAAGAAGAATATATATGGCTAGGTGGATAACCCCTTTTAGTTGTATTTCAAAAGTAACCTTTATATAGTCTTGAATGCTCCAATCTCCTCTTCAAATTTGCACATAATGAGAAACAAAACCTTCCTCGTACAATCAAGTATATAAATGAAGTAAATAACTATTTATAACTGATTAAACATAATCGGTTATCAAGTAACCAATTCCTTCGTAAATCATGTAATCGATAATGATGAACAAAATGAATTGCACACTACTNAAAAATTATAACAATAATCTAATACCCGAATCTACCTCTACAACATTCATCACTAGAACCAAGGTTCTTCCTCACCTCGAAGGACAAATCCCAAATTTGTGAAAGAGAGACAAATCCAGAAAAAAAGGGTTTCTACAAAAGGGAATGATCATAAAAATACAATGTTAAATTTGCAATGCAATACTCTAGCATAATGATACTAATATGGCTAGTTTACTCTTCTCCAACATATGAAGTTTATTTATACTCTTAGAAATTGGTTAAGTTCATTGGAAATGAAAATTAAGTTTTGGAATGCATACATGCCTTTTTTTAAAGGAAGGCACATGTGGTATGCTTGTTTCATTAATGAAAAGTGTGTATACACACTAAAAATATGTTTTCTACCACTTTGAGTGGAGAAAATATATTGAACTATAAATATCTTTGCCAAAAGAGTCATTAATGATCTGTGATGACTTAATAATTACATAATAGATACCTCGTATATATGAGGTCATAAAGGAAGCTCATGGATGAAATACATTATAATAATGCAAAGGAATCAAAGAAGTCGAACCAGGTGGAGTTTAGATAAATCATGATCATAAAGGTACTTGCAAACAAAACCAAAGTATCATATTACTATCTTCCCCAAAATTGGTATACCCATGCTTAGGTAAAAAGACCAACATGGAAATGAAATCATCTACAGTTTGGATCCATGATGTCTATATAGAATGCATAATCATGAACATGAAAATGTACATAGTGGATCTATGCCAATTACAAATCATAGCCATGACCAACTACAAAATGGATCCATGTCTCGGTGTACTTCATAAGAACAACTGGAACTGAGTGAAAGTTCAAACTAGTTCTCCAAAATGAGACCATTGTCATAAAGGTAAGAGGTACAATATGTTAAACTTAAGAAATAGAATAATAATGATATGTTACTAAACCCAAGGTCATCATTACAAATCTACTAAATGCACAAATCTACACCATGTTAATAAATGATATGTTGTTGGACATGGGTGAAACATTTTGATTATTGTTCATTGATGTATATCATTAAAAAATATGAGACCACACACCAATAATGATAATGGGTATCAAAGTACATAGTACATTCTAGCAATTGTGAATAGATGTGATAAAATCAAACACCCATAGAATCCATCAAGACACACTAGTATATTCCCATTGTCAATAGCAAGGGAACCTACCACTAATGACTACAATCCTCATGGTAGTATACAAAGTCATGAAATATTGTTCCCAAATAAAATCAATCAATGTCAATAGGAAGAGATCCACTTGAAGGATGAAATTAAGGAATCCCTCATTAACTGACATGAGAAGACATGAAGAATATGATATGGTTTGAAGACCTTGGATGAAAACTTGAAGGAACACACCACCGAGTGCATCTCTTTCATTCACTAGATGAAAATGGAATATGAGAAAGACTCTATGAGAAAAAATGAATGATGAAAGTTGTTGATAGAAGTGAGGAATTCCACCATTGATGAAAATGGGAACCATGGTACAACACAAATCCCACTATGAGAATAAAGGTTTTACCATCGAACATAGTGGAAAACCACTTAGTTAGCATCCAATGATGAAATGTCATATGAGAAGCACAAGGTAGCCTAACAATGATGAAAGTAAGTCCCAGGGTTCTATTTACTCTAAGTCTACCATAGCACTATATTGCAGTCAATAAGAAAATACTCGCTAGTGAGAAGAAACTAGTGATTCATGTCACAATAGCACAAACAAACATAAAGGTTATGTAGACAAAAGTAAGAACAAATTGACAAGAAGGAAGGTTGACATGAATGGTCAAGAAATATGAGGAATGGATGACACAAGATTAAATACTTCCCTTGAACATAAGCATGACATAATGGTGACATCGAAAACAATTAATGACAAAAGGGACTAATGATATAAATCAACAATGCAGGAGTCATTGACAAATTCTCCATCATGATTGGAAGAATAACCAACCAGAGGAGTAATTAAATAAAAAATCAAGGTTCATCTTTTAAGTCAATGCTAAGAACCAATTTGTAAAGGATAAATATGACACAAATTATCTGTTCATGGGTGACATAACTAGAATGTTGCTACATACATGAGGATTATAAAGATCTCAATTCTTCCCCCCTTTCTTTTTATAAATATTTTATTTTTTCTATTTTTCATATTATAAAGCCTCAAAAGGAACAAAATAATGCTAAAATATAGTGGATGAAATGAGTGTCACATGGCATGCAACTATCTTCCAAACACACAAAACATTATATGAAGAATTGAAAAAAATGGATGTGTAGGATGTGTGCAGTCATAAGAATGTTTACTTTGGGGATATGGTTTCAAAATGTGGAAGAAACATATGAAAAGGTTAGTGAAAAAACGATGCACAAGTAATAAACTAGGGATAACAAACTGCAATGGGCATTATACTGAAAAGTGCAAGTAACAAAATGCAATGCAAAATGAAAATCAAAACATGAAAAATGCGAGCTCGTAAGGAATGGCCATAAAAAATGTGAAGAGAGATCATGCAAATTAAAATACTATGTCATGATGGGGTTAAGAGGGATTCCAAGCCTATAGTTTTTAGAGAAACATGGTTTTCCACTGGATGTTTCCCCATTTCGGGGTTTTACCACGTATATCTAGGTTACTCTTTTTTATATTTCCTCTTTCTTATTATGATTAAATGTTGTTGTTATATGGATAGGAGGATATATTAGTAATGTTATTATGTTTAATATTTTTCTATTTTTATTCATACATCTCAATATTCTAACATTGGTAAAACTCACCATGGGAACCAAATGGTGAGCAAGGTGCTAACTAGGGTCAGACCATGAGAGGTAGTCTCTACCACTCAAAGTTTTGAAAAATAATAACAATATAGATGGTTGAATTTTGAAACTCAATGGATTGAATCCTATGGGAAAAATGAATTCTAAGTTGATAAGACATAATTCAAGGTGATGATACATTTTCCTAAATGCTAGTTCCAATTCATTTACCTAAAGATTTGAAGAAATAATTATATTTTTAAAGATCAAGTAGAGCTACTTCAGAACTTCCTTCTACATACAAAAGTAAAAAATACTCTTGTGACATGATATTATTCCAAGAAATCTGAAATCCATAACAAAACAAGAGTGAAAACGATGAGAACTATACATATCTCCATTAAAATTTCTATAAATAGTGAAAAAATAATTCATTTTACCATACTAATTTTGAAAAATTCACCACAAGACTTTGGACAACCATTTTACCCCCAAATTTTCAACTATGGATTTTAAGATATTTGAATGGTTAAATTGAGATTTTTCAAAGAAAGGTTATTCTCCTCCTCCTCCTTTTTCATTTGGATGGATTAACTTAAAAAATTTTCATTTTTTTAAGTGACGGGGAACCCCACAAAGTCATGGAACAATGAATATGTTATTTCCATTAACATGGGGAATATATAAAAGGCCCTATATATTCCTATTCTAAAGAAAAAGTGTGTACATATATGACGATTCTCAAACATGAGCACGTATCTCTTTAGAAAAATGTAAAAAACAAAAATCTTATCAATTTTTTTCACTGGCTATTTAGGAAAGGCAAAAATGGAAAAACAAATCCTAGGCTGTTGTTGGCAACCCTACACAATTTTTTCCTTTTAAAGTGAAAAATAACAATTCCTGTAGCTGCCTACGCTTCGTCATGTAAATATTGCTATTTGAAGGTGACTATTTGGTTGTAAAAAAAATGTTTTGATTGTTCCCATTTTATTTTATTTTCATTTTCATGCTTCATTCATGACTGGAAGCATGAATGAAACATTAAAACTTATAATCAAGTTGCAATTATATCCAAGACTTGGTCTTTATGTAGGGTCAATGTTCTTACAACTCTTTTTATGAGTGTTGTTTTGCTTTGAAGCTTATCATATATCAATAAAACATTTGTTTTGAGTTGCTCCTGGATTATAAGTTATATCTTGAGTACTTTGTAAATACATCAAGAATAGATTGACATTAAGACTATAAGCTTCTTCATTTAAAGTTCTTAGTAGATTATTTTCGATTTTAAATCTTTTGATTGGTATTTTGATTTTTTTGATTGCATCCTATCCTAACCTTGGCAAATAAAGGTACCCATTACATATCATGAGATTCAAACACCACTTGGTCGTACCCTGTACTCTATTTGAAGTGGCAGTTAGAATCGACAGATACATCATTACAAACTAACGTCTTGGGTTTTTCTCTATACTCAAGGCATTCATTACCCGAAATGCTCGATTTTCATGGCTTGAAACCCCTTATGCTCTCATTTTGGTCGCGCTAGGGTAACTGTGTGTTTTATTCCTTTGTTACTTGCTCTGACCTTCCTCTGTTTCTGCTACCCCTTATTCTCACAGTGAGTTCTGGTTGTCTTTGTGACTGCTTGTCCAAAACCTTATGTCCCCTATCGTCCGTGTTGAGCCGAATGGATCCCAAACTTTGTTGTTGTGTGATGACGTGAGTGAAGACCTTAAAAGTCAGGGTTGGGTTGTGTTTCTGAAGAAATTCCAGGGTTATAACTTACAAGCAGTCCAAGAGTTCATCCTCACATTCGATGGATGCAAAGCCAAAGTGGACGATATTCAATTGGAAATCATCGAGGAATTTGTGAGCGAGGCAATAGGCTTCCCCCTCATCGGCCAAAAATGGTTTAAAAATTCAAAGTTGGAAGAGGTACCATGGAGTCTGTTCGTCACCTCTCGGAAAATTGAATGCCATGACAAAGGTATGTCTCTCTCTCTATTGAAACATAGATGGCACAGTCTATTGGTAGTGTTAAGGAAATTTGTTACTTTTGAAGGTCACTATGGCCTCGTCTTCCTATATCACATAAGACTGCTAATGCATTTTATCGGTTTCCAGTTAAAGATGCCTTTTTACTTATTAAGAAGTTTATATAAGATATCAAAGAGATATAAAAGGAAGAAATTGGATTCCATCTTATTTCATCATGGGTTGATTAAGTTGTTGATAGTCCATCATTTGAAACTACTTAATGATGATTGGGATTCTTTATTGAATCACAATGGATTTGTTACAGTAAACCCTATGGAGACTCCGATGGTTAATAAACCTATGCTAGAGAAGTCTCTTTTTCCCTCCAGTGATAGGCCAGTTTTCTTATGTGAAAACCCTTGTGAAAGGGCTATGCCTGATCAGTCTGTGTGTGAACAACAGGATGTCAGCTTGAAGATGGTCAAAATTCTTGAGTGTGAACAAGTTGTCTACCCTAACCTTGACATCAAATCCACCAGTGGAAACCCTTCCAAACAGTCAAAGAAAAATCTATACATGCGAGGGTATAATAACAAGAGGGTTGGCAGACAAATTTTGAGGAGCCTACAAAATAGATCAAAATCTCATGTGAGCTCGATCGAATCGATCGAGGTCCATGAGAGCTCTGATTTTGAGATTGAAAAATTCCTAGCAGTTGAAGACCCAAATCACTTTAAACTGGACCTCAGTCAAGACTTCAATTATGTGAATAACTTTCCATCGTTTCTGAAGCACAACAAGGATTTTCCAGGAATTAAATTCAGTGAATAACCGACAGTGGATAGTGGTAGTGTTTTAACACACAGTCATGCACTTCCTCAACCATTTGTCTCTGCTGTAAATTGTGAAGTGTGTTTACACTGGATAGGTCTGTATTAAACAAACATTCCCGTCCTCCAAGAAAATATCAAGGCTCTTACGGCTCAAAACTGCTGATTGACAATTGAAAACTGCGAGCTCAAGATCAATGCACAAAGGCAAGGAAAACACTTGAAAATGACTGGCAACATCATAATAAAAAACGTCGATAGTATCGAGGTTGTGATCAACTCTAATTTTTTTTTATTCGAATTTGATTTTCAGTTGAATGGATAGGATGTATCTTGTGGTGATCTCATAAGATGGAGCATTGCTAGACTTAGTTGATTAGTCACCTCTTTTGGCTTATTCTGTAAATAAAAACAAAACTTGTGTAATTTTGAAGATATAGTTTGATATTGAGTGGCTTTTTAGACCCTCTATTTTTGTAACTTTGAGATCCTTTTGAGATATGATCCTATATTAGAAGATAGGATGCTTAGCTTAACTGAACTCTTTAAATACACTGTATTTTGTAATAGAGGGCATCTTGGCTGAGAGAAAAAGATGGACGATTAATTCTGGAACTTAATGAAACAACATTCATACATTTTGGCTTTAGCCTCTTGTTTATAATGTTGTCATTTATGTTTTGTTAATGTTGCTACATATATAGATATGATATCTTTAGATTAAATGATCTGCGATGTGCAAGATTTTATATTATAAATACCATCTATAATTTGCTTGTCAAAATATAAATGTTGTGATCATATTTTCAGTTAAAACAATAGGGTTTATCTTTCAATTTTAATTGAAAAATGACATGTACAGGTTACTTTCAGATTTATCTTACAGTAATCATGTATAATTATGAGATTACAAGTTTATGTTGGTGTCTCTGCTTCAGTCATTAAAAGCCAAACTGCCAACACATTGTTCTGGATTTATTTAGAACAATCTTAAGGTTCATTGTAGGTTTCCCTCTTGGATGTGGCAGTTGGACATTCTCTAATCAGGAAGATGCTTGGATACACATCAATAACTCACTAACAGGTTAGCTCATTTACATTTTTCTGTCATTTACTTATCATTGAAACTCGAATGTATGGTTCATCTTTTGACTATCCACACGTTTCTGTTTCATAGTATTTTTTCATACTAGTTTAGATTTATAAAGGAAAAACGAAAAAATATTTTTATGTGCTTTCTTTATTTGGTTCCTTGAAGAAATCATTTTTCACCTTGAGTTTTGTAAGTTTAGATTAAAACTTGTAGTTTGTATATCATGTACATAAGTAAGATAAATAAATCTTCTGCTTAAATATACCTACAACAGTTACACTATATGTATGTACATAGTGATAAGTAATTAGTTATCTTTTTCATTTCTTTCTTTTGTTTCTTTTAGCACTCTTAGATTGGCCAACGGAGCCACTAAACCCGTCAGAGTGAGTTACACCAAACGGCTTGGGTTATTTAGACAACCCTAGACCGGACTCGTTCTTCCAGTTGATGGATAAGTTGGCGCTAGAAGGAGGGTCGACTGACAAGTTGGCCTTGTAGGAGCCTTTATTTCAAATGTATTTAATTTTCCCATGGCTCCCCAAATCACTGTGTTGGAACATGCTTTCCACTTTTCATTACCTGATGTTCCCAACGAGACAGTCTCTCGCTTGTCCAAACTCACCTTTGATGGTAAGGGGGATGTATCTACTAAAGACCACCTTAACAAGTTTTGGTGAAAATACATCAAACATGACATTTCTGATTTAAAAGTTTTATGCAGATTATTCGCTTTTCCTTTTAGGGGTCGAATTAAACATTGGTTTGAGTCTTTTCCAACATATCACATTTTTTATTGGTTTCAATTTGTAGATGAATTTTTAGATTCTTTTGAAATCTATGATTACAATCAATTATGTGAAGAATTCCAGACTTTTCTAATCAATGGCGATTCATCTTCAGAAGACTTTTCAACAAGAATCCATCATGTTCTCTATAAATTTAATCTCAATGACATGTCATTTGTATTAAATCTCCTCTATGATGCTTGCGTCCCTTTCATCCAGTCATATTCAATCACGAATGACGAACCAATTACAAATCCTATCACTCAATTGTGAGAAGAGTTTTGTTCGCAGGATGAGAAGAATCCATCCAAAAATTTTGAACAATCAAAGGAGCTAGAATATATTGCAAACGTTCTTACTAACAACCTAAATGGTTTTTCCTCTGAATCATTGTATTTTCAGTCTTCAACCGTCATGGAAGAAGATTCATTTCTAGTTCAAGGTGAATGTCCTCATTCTTGTAACTCATGCTCTAATCAATATTTAAATTCAGTTATTGAAGAACACTTAGGTGACAAAAATCATCTTAAACATTCTAACACTTCTATGAAACTGATTAGAGATGAAGATATGCAATTTGAAGGAGAAACCTTAAACCTTCATCCTCAAATAGTACCTTATCAACATGAAATATCAGATGTTTTTCTTGAAATTTTTGAATTATCTATCACACAGGAGGCAAACATAGATGATCATATTATGTTGAAGAATTTATCACCAAAACAGAGTGAAAGTTTTAAAGAAAGTGAAGAGAAATGTCTTGAGAATACCGTTGTTAAATATCATAGCTCAAGATATTATTTTCATGTGCTCATTTCTGATTCCTTTTACTCTTTATATCCTTATATCTTCTTAGATTCTAGTGGACTTGATACTATACCCACAAAATCCTACTCTTTTCCACCACAATCATATCCTTTCGATATGCCAAGATTTGGTGAAATTAATTCCAAACATAACATTTATAAAGTCATATTTGATGCTCTTTCACTTTCATCACTCACATGGGAAAAAGACATGTTGCGAGATAATTTTACATAGTTTATTTTTGAAAACGACAATGCACTCTCTCTTATGGAGATCAAACATTCTACGATGCATATTCATTCTTTGATAAGCTTGAATTTTAATGTTTATGCTTCACATTTTGAAATGATCAATCTCATCAAAGGAAGCATTCAAACCAATAATCGAATTGATGTCACGAATCCTCTTATGATGCTTTCCCCTTTGATATATTCGTTTCATCAACATCATAGTTTGCATCCTCATTTTTATGACAGGATCTTAGGATGGCTTGAATATTCGTATATAAAAAATCTTCATAATAAAGATAAAGTTCTGCTTGCTTTGTTTTTACCTAAATATTTAGGAAGTAGGCATAACATATATCTCTTAGATCCTCCATGTGAAGAAATTATTGAACACTTAGAGAATTGTTAGGAGGATGGGGCACTTCAACCTTGGATGATGGTTATGTCAGGTCCCTATAATCTTGACAAGTTTTCCAAACTTACTTGCACTCTTCCATTCCATTATGACGCACATCACGACAAGATTGCAGAATGGTTGGAGGATTCATACATCAAGAAATGTCAAGGGAATGGTAAGATCATGCTTTCTTTGTTTTTAAATGATGATTAAGAAGGTAAGTATGATATATTTCTGTCATTTTTTGATATACTACCATTCGTTTTAGTAATATCTGATGCTGTTTCCATTACAGGATTAGAGTTACTGCGATGGCTACATTGAAAGCATGACATCACGTAGTATTCTGATTTGTTTAGTAGTCAGAGTAGGTTTAGGAGTAGGTTTTATTTTAGTTTTATTTCTCATTGTTTCTCTTTGTAATAATGCAGTCATGAACACAAGTGGGCGCATCAATGGAACCATAATATGAATGTTGTCAGGGAAGTCTGCTTGAATCTTTTCTCTCTACTTTTCGTTGAATATTTCTTTTCAAAGCCACAATATTATTATGAAAATTTTAAATGGAAAGTAAAGAGACAAATAAATCTGAACTATAAATTCAACCCTAACCCAAGGTACCACAAGTAGGACTTCATTCACATCAATGAGGATTTTTCTATTTCATTTCAGTCTCTCAAGAGATATTTCGCGTGATGTTTTCAGATCCACCTTTGTACATATTTTTTCTTTTTTGATTTACTTTTGTTTTCTGATTTTGGTTCTTTTCATTTTGTGTGTTTTTAATGGTTTTTGATTAAATTTATGTTTGTTTCACCATTTAGTTCGTGAAGGGAAACCAAAATGCCTCATTATGAAACAACAATCAAGGCCTTTTCAGAGAATCAATTTTGTAAATTGTTGAAACACAGACTAGCTGAAGAAACTTTATGTTCGAAGTAGGTTTTCTAGTTTCACTTTATAATCATGAGCAGACACGATCATCATTAAATCCTTTTATGATGTCCCTGTTTTTAAAGAAAACAACTCGAGTATGTCTTCCTATCCTCGAAAGGTTATTCTTATCAAAAAACTATTCTCATATCATAATGAAGGTTATCAATAAACAAATTAAGGTTGTATCTTGGAGCAACTCAAAACAAATGTTTTGTTGATACATTTAAAATAAAAAATAATCTACAAAACAAATGTAGATTATTTTTTATTTTAAATCTTTTGATTGGTATTTTGATTTTTTGGATCGCATCCTCTCCTAAGTTTGGCAAATCAAGGTACCCATTACATATGATGAGATTCAAACACAACTCGGTCATACCCCGTACTCTGTTTGAAGTGGAAGTTTGAATCGACAGATGCATCATTACAAACCAAAGTCTTGGGTTTTACTCTATACTCAGGGCATTCACTACCTGAAACGCCCAATTTTCATGGCTTGAAACCCCTTATGCTCTCATTTTCGTCGCTCTAGGATAACTGTGGGTTTTATTCCTTTGTTACTTTCTCTGGCCTTCCTTTGTTTCTTCTACCGCTTATGCTCACAGTGATTTATGGTTTCCTTTGTGATTGCTTGTCCAAACCCTTATGGCCCCTATCGTTCGTGTTGAGCCGAATGGCTCCCAAACTTTGTTGTTGTAGGATGATGCAAGTGACGACCTTAAAAGTTAGGGTTGGGTTTTGTTTCTGAAGAAATTCCAGGGTTATAACTTACAAGCAGCCCAAGAGTTTTCCCTCACATTCGATGGATGCAGAGCAACAGTGGGCGATATTCAATTGCAAATCACTGAGGAATTTCTGAGTGAGGCAACAGGCCTCCCCCTCACCGGCCAAAAATGGTTTAAAAATTCAAATTTGGAAGAGGTACCATGGAGTCTGTTCGTCACCTCTCAGAAAATTAAATGTTGTGACAAAGGTATGTCATTCTCTCTGTTGAAAGATAGATGGGACAGTATATTGGCAGTGTTAAGGAAATTTGTTACTTGTGAAGGTCGCTACAGCCTCGTCTTCCTTTATCACATAAGACTTCTAATGCATTTTATCAGTTTCCAGTTAAAGATGCCTTTTTACTTATTAATAAGTTTATATAATATGTCAAAGAGATATAAAAGGCAGAAATTGGATTCCAGCTTATTTCATCATGGGTTGATTAAGTTGTTGATAGTCCATCATCTAAAACCACTTAATGATGATTGGGATGCTTTCATGACTCGCAATGGCTTT
Source organism: Picea engelmannii (assembly GCA_009831015.1). NCBI lineage: Eukaryota > Viridiplantae > Streptophyta > Pinopsida > Pinales > Pinaceae > Picea > Picea engelmannii. The sequence continues at coordinate 117,231 of ML796489.1, read as the reverse complement.
GTTACAGTAAACCCTGTGGAGACTTCGATGGTTGATAAACCTATGCTAGAGAAGTATCGTTTTCCCTCCAGTGATAGGCCAATTTTCTTATGTGAAAACCCTTGTGAAAGGGCTACGCCCGATCAGTCTATATGTGAACAGCAGGACGTTGGCTCCAAGCTAGTCAAAATTCTTGAGTGTGAAAAAGTTGTCGACCCTAACATTGACATCAAATCCACCAGTGGAAACTCTTCCAAATAGTCAAAGAAAAATCGATTCATGCTAGGGTATAATAACAAGAGGGTTGGAAGACTAATTTTGAGGATCCTATGAAATAGATCAAAATCTCATGTGAGATCGATCTAATCGATCGAGGTCCATGAGAGATTTGGTTCTGAGAGTGAAAACTTCTTGGCAGTTGAAGACCCAAATCACTCTAAACCGGACCTCATTCAAGCCTTCGATTATGTGAATAACTTTCCACTGTGTCTAAATCACAACAAGGATTTTCTAGGAATTAAATTCGGTCAAAAGCCGACAGTGGATAGTGGTAGTGTTTTAACACACAGTCATGTGATTCCTCAACCATTTCTCCCTGTTGTAAATTGTGAAGTGTGTTTACACTGGATAGGTCTGTATTACAGAGACATTCCCGTCCTCCAAGAAAATATCAAGGCTTTTACAGCTCAAAAATGCTCATTGACAATTGAAAACCATGAGCTCAAGATCAATGCAAAAAGGCAAGGAAAACGCTTGAAAAGGATTGACAACATCATAATAAAAAGCGTCGATAGTATAGAGGCTATGATCAACTCTGAAATTTTGTGATTCCAATTTGATTTTCAGTTGAATGGATAGGATGTATCTTGTGGTGATCTGATAAGATGGACCATTGCTGGACTTAGTTGATTAGTCACCTCTTTTGGCTTATTCTGTAAATCAAAACAAAACTTATGTAATTTTGAAGATACAGTTTGATATTGAGTGGCTTTTTAGACCCTCTATTTTTGTAACTTTGAGATCCTTTTGAGATATGATCCTATCTTAGAATATAGGATGCTTAGCTTACTTGGACTCTTTAAATACATAGTATTTTGTAATAGAGGATATCTTGGCTGAGAGCAAAAGATGGACGATTAATTTTAGAACTTAATGAGACAACATTCATACATTTTGTCTTTAGCCTCTTGTTTATAATGTTGTCATTTATGTTTTGTTAATGATGCTATGTATATAGATATGACATCATTAGATTAAATGATTTGTGATGTGCAGGATTTTTATATTATAAATACCATCTATAATTTGCTTCTCAAAATATAAATGTTGTGATCATATTTTCGGTTAAAACGATAGGGTTTATCTTTCAATTTTAATTGAAAAATGACATGTACAGGTTACTTTCGGATTTATCTTACAGTAATCATGTATAATTATGAGATTACAGGTTTATATTGGTTTCTCCACTTTAGTCATTAAAACCCAAACTGCCAACACATTGTTCTGGATTTATTTAGAACAGTCTTAAGGTTCATTGCAGGTTTCCCTCTTGGACGTGGCAGTTGGACGTTCTCTAATCACAAAGATGCCTGGACACACATCACTAACTCACTAACAGGTTATCTCATTTACATTTTTCTGTCATTTACTTATCACTGAAACTCGAATGTATGGTTCAACTTTTGACTATCCACACGTTTCTGTTTCATAGTATTTTTTCATACTAGTTTAGATTTATAAAGGAAAAATGAAAAAATATTTTTATGTGCTTTCTTTATCTTCTTCCTCGAAGAAATCATTTTTCACCTTGAGTTTCCTAAGTTTAGATTAAAAATTGTAGTTTGTATATCATGTACATAAGTAATATAAGTAAATCTTCTTGTTAAATATACCTACAACAATTACACTATACGTATGTACATAGTGATTAGTAATTAGTTAGATTTTTCATTTCTTTCTTTTGTTTCTTTTAGGACTCTTAGATTAGCCAACGAAGCCACTAAACCCGTCAGAATGAGTTACACCAAATGGATTGGGTTATTTAGACAACCCCGGACTGGACTCATTCTTCCAGTTGACGGACGGTCATTTTCGCTCGTCATTAGCTCCATGAGTCTTAGTATTGTAAGTATGAAAATTGTAATCATGTAATTCATTAGATCTACTTATAAGGATATGTTTCACAATTTAAGGACCTTGCCACATATCATTAAATTTTCCATCCCCCAAAGTGTCTTTCTCCTAGTGATAAACTAAAACCAATTATTCTTCAAAGAAAAATCAAGGATGGATTGTCTTATCATACTAAACATTAACATGGTTCTTATGCACCTCATTTGTTATGGAATAATTCCTTCATTTTTCATGAACTCATTTTAAGAAATAAGATACTATTTCCTCAAAATTCATGTTAAGAAAGAGCTTGACCTCTAAATTTTATGAAGAGATCTCACAGTCAATTAGTAATGTGACCTCTACTCCATGTGAAGGCTAGAAACAAGTGAAACGAGTAGTAGTCTTGACTGAGGCTTGATATGCCCATACTATAAAAATTAAAATAATGGGCCAATTATAATTTCAATCGTTAATTTTCCTATATAGTGTGGTTCTCGAAGTCTTATTAGAAAATTATACTTTTCCATTCACCTATGGATAGTAGGGGGATCAATTTTCCTATTGAAACCCCAATTTGGATACCAGTTCCATCATCACTTTGTTTTGAAAATGAGTGCCATGATCAACAAATTTATCTAGGAATACCAAACCTAGAAATGAGTTGATTGAATACAAAAATCATTTATGTCTCACTATAATTAAAGAAAGTAGTCATGGGTTTAACCCACATGGTGAAGTATTCTACATACACAGTAATATATTTCTTCTCTTTCATCATAACTGGATGGCATATTGTAAAATCCCTCCTGCTGCCACATAATAAAATGGCCCACGGTGAAAATAAGATAAATGGAGTTGGATATGCATCCATTTTCTTTGGGAAAATTCGACACAAGTGATATTTCTTGACCTCTTCCATAAAATCCCTGAAAATAAAAAGATAGAAATATCTTGCACATCAAATATTTTGAGTTGTTTCCAAGACAAAAACATGATCAACACAATGTCCACTATGGAAATCATTAAGAACCCTCTCAACCTATTCACGGATCAGACATTGAAATAAAATTAAACCAATCCCTCAATGATAGAAGGTGTCACTAATAATGAGGTATCTCTTCCCATGATGGCTAATGTATTGATTCTTATCGTGGGAGAATTGGGAGAGGAAACTTTGGGTCTAGAGTTATACCACGATGTTCCCATAATAAGGATAAGTAAATGAAATGAGGAATAAATCCTCATCCAGTAGTGATTTTGTTTCAAACTATTCCTCACCATCTGTAACATTCCTCCCATTTAGTTATGATAACAAGCCTCACATAACAAGTGCGATTTTTTTTTCTTTTGTGTGTGTGTGTGTGAAGGGTAATAAAGACATTATACTCCACGTCGCAACATGATGACGAACATGACACATGCAACTGCGACAACAACATAACGACCTAAGAAGCACATCAAGCATCTGGAAGCAATGAACGACAATCATCCGACAAAAAAATAAGATTGACTCCCTGCCCGTCCTACCCTGCAATGGTTAGGACCTCCAGGACACATAAGCAATGCTCAAGCCTAGGTTCCCATCGATTTTTACCATTTAAGGTCTTAGGGATGGCGACTGGTTTGAGGAACAAGAAGGTGTCTACATTCCCCCCAACACAAGAAGACCAAGCCTACCAAGCTAAACAATCATCCTAACAACCCAACGCACCCAAAATTTATCACACAAGTAACTAGAACCCTTATAGTGAGCAAATCTAAATCATAGTTGGGTCATCAACGTACCCTCAATTAATCCTTAATGAAATCTTGGTTGGGAATGATGTGTAAGACATTAACACTTGTTGCTATATAAATTTTAACCCATAGAACTGGTCATTCCATGAAATGATCAGTAGAGAAATCTTCAGAGGCTAGGCATTAAACTTAATATCATAACATAGTGATTGGATTGAAAGCGATGTAACATTTACTCACTGTACTACTACAATATTGCCTTGAAAGTAATGCATTTAATCAATTAAAAGACATTGACAATTAATATAGCGAATAAGGCAATTAGCATGACAATATCATAACCATTAATATATCAATTAACAAGGTTATCTACATTAAGGCAAAATGCAATAGTGAAACATTATTAACTCATTAAATTCTCACTATACTATTACAGTATTGCCTTGAAGGTATACATTTAATCAAATTATAAGACATTGACAATTAATATAGAATTTAAGGCAATTAAAATGACAATAACATAACCATTAATATAGCAATTAATGAGATTTACTACCTTATGTAATAAATGAGAATTACTATGAGGCATGGTAAAATTCAAAGGTAAAAGTGAAACACCACAGAAACCCATATCGGGCTGTCTAAATAGGTGAGAAGTTGCAGGTAAGTAATTGTGAATTACCATGACAGTAAAGCTGTGGGGTAAATGCACAATGACTGCCAATTAAATCGGAATTACACAAAGGTGTCAACAGTCAAGACTGTTGTCAAATATTACATGTGGTTGTGCCTATTACCTATTTTAAGAAGCAGAATTATTATAAGACAAGGTTGTAGTTTAAGTAAAAATAATCGATGTCAGTAAACATTCAATTGCAGCCATCAATTCGTTTAGATTGTTCCAGTAAACAATTGAATTCTATCTGTTGATACTAAAGGTCAATCCACACAACATTTCTCAGTCGCCTAGGGCTCGTCTAGGGCTCGACTATCACACGGTCACAACGCTTCCCAGCACAGTCATATTCGCAGCCCTAAAACAGTCAGAGTGCAACTACCAGATCGTTGCCAATCAGTAATTCGAGGGAATATTGTAGAGATCCGTGGCCCCCCAAAAAACACAAAGGAAGGTGTCAAAGAAGTACAAATCGTAGAGGTAAGTATGATAGCAAAATTCATGTTTACAAAAGCAGAGGTAAGGTGTTACAACTATCCATAGGTACCTATCGTAGAGGAACAATGGAGATGCAGATTTTAATGGAGGATAGGCTAACAACGTAGGGCCATAACCAATCAATGCTGACACACTACAAGCACTGTCAACCAAAAACGCTACACAAATATAGGGACAAATGTTGTTACACAGTTAAAATTTGTGGTAAATATCAGAATCTACTCCATTCGCTGAGCTAAGATAATTTCGATGGTAAAAATTGTGGTGCAGTCGCTGGCCAACACTAGACTATCATTCGCTATCAATACTATCGGTTGATCAGTTAGTAAGATCACTGGTCAACTTTCTTTCTACCATTAATAATTCACCATTCAACTTATGCTATCTATATGAGAAGGCTATTTTATTAACGCATAAATAATTGGTTATCTAATATGATTTATATACTGAAATCATTGTAAAAAAAAGGGGATTGAAGTAGCTGTCAGTTCAATACAACAATACATTTTCTATTAAGTTCGTTGTCAACAACAATAGGCCATCCATTAACATAGATTACACCCCCAATTACACAGTGAAACCACCTTCGTCGGCACAATATAAACGATACCCATTAATTCAGTAACTACGCAAGCATTCAAGTAATTTGTTGGTGGTTCCAGAGTCATTCTCGCGCATTCCAGATAAACTTTTACTGTCTTTCCAGTGTAAAAAAAAAATGCGACAATGTGTAGATTTGAGACACGGTACTCCGGGATTAAATATTTTTGGTCTACTGGTCATATTCTCAGAGAGATTAACATTCATAAATATATCGCTAAATTTTAACAATCAATTTACATAGGTTAAAACATCCAACAAGTTAAAGCGCAGGGATTAACCCTTCAATAAACGCCCCGAAGTAAAATTTTTCTTAACCAACACACTCTGGCAGTCTAGAACGAAGGGCATGTAGCTGGTCAAGCATCAGGCAAATGAATCAACTGGCCAAAATTAAAAAAAAAGGGGTTGTTATACATGTTTTCCCCTAAGTCAATGAAGTGCAGTCGAAGGAGGGAAAATCACCAGGCAACAAACAAGATATAAAAAACAATGCAGGAATGTCCAGGAAGAGGTAAATCGAGGTAAAAATTGAGATAACAACGAGATATCAAAAATGTCAAGTTGGAAGAAAACTTCTTCATCAATCAGACCTTGCAGGGTTAGTTCAATGCATCCGGGCACAAGACAACATTCATCCAAGGACAACAACAGAGTAGATGGTTAACAGGTTCATCCTTCGCTCATCATCCTCACACAGGAAAGCAGGGCGTTGAGATCCATAGGTCTTTTAACGCTAAGGTGACGACCATAGATCAGGCTCTTGGCCAACTGCTCAGGCAAGGACTGAGGAGATTAGGACGAAAGGAAAGCAGCCAATAAGGACACAACCAATCACAACCTAGTGGTCAAGATATGCAGGAAAGCAAAGGCCATGGGAATCAACAACCATTGAGCTAGGCTAAGGAAGGTTCCAGTCACTAATTTAAAAAAGAAAAACCATCAATTACTTTTCCATTAAATAAGCAAATCCAAGCATAAGTCTTAATACATTCTACCATACAAAAATGAAGAAAACGTATCATTGCCTGTTTGCCCCCTCTGAGTGACGTCTGCATGCTCCATGTCGTTCTTGCTCATTGACCGTTGAGACTTCACCGGTACCTCCCAACCAACGCTAGGGGTACTCTTCTTCCCCCTTAGCCCCCCGAGCGGCAAAGCGGCCACACACACTATCCAGAGGTTTTGTCTAGCTCCCAGCTCACCTCGCAAGGCCGATCTACCACTCCTCTCTGAGCCGGGTATCCCAATTCCCACAAGTAAATCAGTCAAGTCGATATTTCTGCAGTGTAATGTTACGCAAACAGAAGACGATCCTTCATCCTTCTCCTTCCTTCATTTTATAGAGTTTCGAAGTTCCTTTCTTTCCTAAATACTCATTTAATTAAAGTTTTAAAAATAAATTCCTAAAAATTCCTCTCCGTACAAGTGTCCCCCATCCCCTACATTCCTCCATAAATTAATTTCTTTAATTAAGCATTTATTTTTATTTCCCTCACCCAGCTAGAGTTACTCCTAGAATCACTCTTAGGTGTCCCCAAATTCTCTTACAGGTTTTAATAGCTTTCCCTTTTATTAAATTGCTAATTCAGTTAAAATTAGAAGCTCTTAAATGGTAGATTCTTTACTAAGTTGACTTTCCGCTTTTTCCCTTAAGTTTCCCCTTTTTCCCTTTTTATGTTACCTCTTTTCCCTAGTTTCCTTCTTCTTCTTTTTTTCCCTCTTTCCCCTTTTTACTTAGAACTCAAAAAGGCAGGTGTGAAAATTAACCCTTTTTCCCTTTTCTTATTTAATTAGTATACTTTAATTTATTAAGGTAATAAAACAATTAATTCCCTTTTTAATTTTAATCCAACATAAGTTTACCCTTTTTTATGAATAAATTAAATTTCTTACTCCCTTCATGTTACAAGATTTAATGAAGATCATAATTATTATTTAAGTTGTTTTATTTTATTTTATTTTTTTATTAGTTTTATTACTATTTATTTATTTAGAAGACAAAATTTTACCACTAGCGTAATTTAGACTTAGGCCTTAAATTTCGTACTAGGCGACATTTAATTAGGGAAATTGTTTTAATATTACTTAACATGTTATTTGTCTTAGGGCCATCTAGGTTCATCCCTCTATCATCAACAATGCGACGTGCCCTTTAGAATGCACTAGGTGCTCCAAGAGTGCCACTCGTCTCATATGTTCCTTTGCGCGACGTGCCCTTCAGGACGCACTACATGCTCCAAGGGTGCCACTTGCCTCTTGACTGATTTGGTAGACATCAATAACCCTTGGATTCAACACTCCGCCAGGTGAAATTCTGGGAGACTAAGGGATTCTAAGGAATAAATCCCCCACCTTATTGTGCGCCCCTTAGAATCATCGTGAGCGACTGTCGCAATTTTCCCTCATGACATCGTGGGTCCTCTCGAACTAGGTAATCGTTAACCTACAATTAGAGCCACGGCGGGAGTGCTAGTAGGTTGTGGCAGGGCTTCTATCCACACCTCTCCCTCAACCTCTCTGGGAGTCGGGCATGACCCCTTTACTCCATATGTGATTCTGGTCGGAAAGCTATCGTCAGCCTGCATCATCAACAAATCATGTCAGAATATATCCATATCATATCATCTAATCAGATGCACTAATATCACAGTAAAACAATCAAACCCCAATGGTATCACTCCCCAACTTGATCCGGAGTCCAAGGGGTTCCATCGATGCCTTGGAATCCTCTAGGTCCGTAATCCTGCACACTTAGTAAAACCGTGTCAATAGCACCTATCTATGTCAAAGCGGTAAAACAACATGTCATCAACCCATAACGCCTCATAATCAAAATCAAAAGTTTTAATAGAATAATAATCCGGATCACTTGCGAGCAAGTGTCCTCAAAGAATAAGTTCGCTCAATGCGCCAGAGCAGGATGTTACACCATCTCAAGGTAACTCTAACATAAGATTTGAAAAATCCCAATACTTGTTCAATTTAGAAAATGCAAATTCCAAATCAATTTCCTGCAAAATCATAATCTACTTGGAATATTTTCCACCGATTATTGATTCGGTCAAGATATGATGGAATGGATTATTATATGCAATCACAATCATGAGTTGAAGAAATATATAGTTTCAAAATATTTGAACTACATGAAGAACTTCCAAGGAAAAATTCTCTACATGAAAATATTGTATCTCATCTCCAACAAGACTTTTTCTTGTATAATATATCACATGTTTCTGACAAGAATAATCTTCCTAGGCCAAAACCATCACAATGGTTGACTCAAGTTCCACAATATATAGGAGGAATTCCTTGTTGTAACATCCCTAGTTCTAATCCTCGAGAATTATAATGTAATTGTATAAATGTGAATTAGGTTGGTGAGTCGATGCATTGGGGTGAAGAGCCCGTATTGATCTAATGTGGTCGGGGGGATGAATTGCATGTTATGAACATTTATTAAGTAATAAAAGGAATAATCATTGGCTTCGATACAAAAGATATGAAGAATGATGGGGGGATATGATTCCACAAGAGAGAGGGGTCCAAGGGGAAATTATTCATGGGTATTAATCCAACCCACATTCCTGAAATTATTATCTTTGTGTATAACCCTCTATTTGTCGATTGAGTGTGTGAGAGACCAATAATTAAACTCATGTAAGAGGGTGGGTGTGAGTGGTCACATCCCATAGTTATTGGAGAGAATGGGCTAAAGTAAAATCATCCATGAGAAGATTGTGAGTCAAGAAAGCAAGGAAGAGGAAATTTGCATGCAGATTTGGGGACAGTTTTTACATGGAGCTTTTGGGAAGAAAATGAGGGAAGAGGGATGGGAAGAGGACCAACCATGGTATACTTGAAGGAAACCATTGGTTGGCGGTGTTTTGATGTTGATATAGAGGCATGTGTGTCGGTAAAAAAATCAAGATGTGTTTTTATGCTGAGATAGAGGCATGTGTGTCAGTAAACAAATTAGGATGTAATTCTTTGGTGTGATTTCCTATGGAGGAAATGACTCAAATCCTTATGAAGGATGTTGTGAGAAAAATTGAAACAACCAAGATTTCCTATATTTCCTAGTTGAGTGATTCATTTCCAATTGAATACACTAGTGGCCATGATAAATGAATGGTACAACCCGAGGGACTATGAGCAGTCAAGGGGGTACATTCCTTGGGTAGTGCAGGTTGTGGGGAAAGTGACTCTTGGCCAACTGAATGCACTAGTGGCCCTGATAAAATAATGGTACATCCTAAGGAAATGTGAGAAGCGAAGGGGTTACATTCCTTGGGTAGTGTAGGTTGTGGGGAAAAGAGAGAGTTGGAGGTTTGGAACTGTTGTGAGACTACAACATGGGTTTGTGGCTACTCTGTGTGGAGACTAGATAGCTAGTGGGTCGAATCTCCTTGTGGACTCATAGCCTCAGATTGTAGGTGGCTGTCTTATGAGAGAAAATGTTCAATAGTTTCTATGGAAGGAAGGTTCATCCTTCGTTTCCAACAAGTTTATTAGTCATTAACAAATAAGTGTTTATGTTTTGTTATTATGTTAATTATGTTGTGTAAATTATTTATATGAATGTTGTGTGTTTATTGTTTTCTTGAAAAATTATATTCATGTTTAATATATGCTGCTAGATGCATTCAAAACTATGGTATCAATCAATTGGTCAATATTATGCGTGATCTGTGGCTGGTAAGCTACAAGAATTTAATTAGCAGTAAATCTTAATAATTTAATGAGTTTTTGCACGTAATGTTGTTCAACTAAGTGTTGGGAACATTACATTATGGTATCAGAGATGATAAAGAGAAATTTCTTGCGTGGAGTGACCAGATTTGGTGGTTGGGTACGTTACAAAGTGGTATCATAGTTGATGAACATATTTTTTTTTGTATAGTGTAACCAAATTTGGTGGTTGGGTACATTACAAAGTGGTATAAGAGCCCAATTTTCAACATTGAGCTTGGATGGGCCAATTAGTGGAACCCAGAAGTGAAAATTACAGACTATGCAGGCAAACTGTTTGACAAAATGCTAGAAAAAGGATGTTTGAAATTCATTTGTTGAGTTACGACAGTAATATCGAGAGAAATTTCATGGGTAATGTGAAGAAATGAGCCCCTTTGGAAATTTTGAACATAAGCAAATTAGAAAAAATTGGGTATTTCTCCATACGATGACATCGGCATGTCATGGATTCCATGTGTTAGTTGAAGTGGTATAAGAAATACGCATGATGCCACAGTGGAAGGTACATGTTGGACGAGATTACAGTTGGTAGGTGATGTAGGGCCATGTGGTAGACCAACTCTTGGTCCCACGACACTACGGTAAGATCTTGCAATTTTGTCCAAGTGTGAGTCCATGAGTCCGTGAAGATGGAAAAATGGCTAAGTGTTGGGACTTATTACGAGTCCTTGAGTCTGTGAGCTTGTGAGTTTGGGAGTCCGCAAAGATGAAATAATGGCTAAGTTTTGGGATTTATTGTGAGTTTGTGAGTCTGCGAGTCCCAAGAAGTGGAAAAATGACTAAGTTTTGAGACTTTTCAGATGAACTTATGAAAGAAAGGTTACAAGATTGTGAGTCCATGAGTCCACAAGTCTACGACTCCCTGAGTTTGAGGAAGTGGAAAAAATGGTTAACTATTGAGAATTTTTGGACGGACTCATGAAAGGAAAGTTACAATTTTATGAGTCTGCAAAGGAAAAGGAAACTAAGTATCAGTGTTGGGTTCCTGGAAGGTATGAAGAAGAAATATGACTTAGATCCATGATGAACCCATTAAGATAGATCAACAGAGGAGAGCGAAAGCACAAGTTGAAGTTGTAAGGGAGTTAATAATCAGGAGATCGTGTGCTTTTGATCAGGATCATCGGATTTGAAAGTGGATCAACCCCCACCATGGATTTTGGAGAGAGAGAAGAATTCAGGACTTCGGGTCTCTAGAGATGTTGTAGGCCTATACAATAACTTTAGAGGGCTATAAATTTTAAACCAGAGCTTGATTTCGGGAAAGATTACATTTTTTGGAAAGCTATTTCATAGAGAAATGCATCTAGGGGATCATAGTGTGAACGATGAAACGTGATCTTCATACATTTATGAAGAAATAACATGTATTCTAATTAAGGAAATGTTTTATAATATGCATGTTCTAACAGTGATTATTACATGAAGTTTTCTTGCAAAATTAGAGGTACAAAAAGAAACTTTAGTTATTATATGAGGATTGGAGTTAAGGAATATGCTCAATGATCTTACAACCATGAGGAAGAGATCATAGGTTTGCATGTTGGCATGGGGGGTGTTGAGACTAAGTCAAATGGAAGAAGAGATAGGCAAGATCCTGTCATTATGAGAAGTATGCAAAATAAAGTGCAGTGAAGGTGTTGTAAGGTTGTCAAGGGTCTAAATAAAAACAAAGTAATATTAGTATTCAAATGCTATAAATATTTAATGGCTTGCAAATGAATATCAATGGATATTTCACATAGGGTATGAACCCAACGAGAAAACAATGTCATTGCATGCACAAGAAGCAAGGATGACACCATAACCTTGAAGATATAAATATAGTAAATGAAACAAAATATTGTTGCAAGAGACGGAGAAAGAATATCATGAGATGAGATGTGACTTATGGATGGATCAATCATCCTTATGGGAAAGCATGGGAATGTAGGAAGAAATAATTTTCATATATGGTCTAGCAACTCTTGTATAAAATTACACAAGCAAGAAAGATGCCTCTATTATCAGAGTGGACAACAAAATCAAGGTACACGTGTAAATGGAAAAGGGTGGCATTTCCAATGGAGCAGGGTGGTCTTGAATGGCTCAAAGGTGTTTCAAAGAATTACTCATTGAAGTGAAGAGAGATATTTAATATTGAGAAAATCCATTGGTGGAAAAGAATGTTAGAAAGAAGACATGAAAGAAGTATTTCATAATGTTGAAACGCTAGTCAATGATAATGGTATTCGAAGGCTAGTTTGTTCAAGAAAAATGGGAAGTGGTTAATTACATTTCAATGTTAATATTCAACTAGAATAGTGCATGTTAAAACACTATGAATATTGATAATTTAGCCAACAGATGTTGGGACAAAATCCTTTGCATAAAGTAGTTGCAATATGGCATCATTAGTGGACCAGCTAGTGGCTGGAAATACAGAACGACCAAGTGAGGCTTGGCTAGTAGGTGTAGAGTAAGGGCTAGTGGTGCATAGTTGAGAAAAATAATAGTGCACAAAGAAGAAAGGTTCTACAGAAATTCAAAGACAACCATATACAACAATAAATCTAAATAATTGATTAATATGAAATAAATATTCATTAGAGTGCGTGATAGAATTGATGCAGGATGCATAGAATAAAGATAAAATGCATGTTCATAAAATAGGCATGAAAGATCAAATTATTGGTGCATATTGATGTGTTTTTGTGCATGTACACATGCTTGAACATTTTGGTGGCATGATTATAGAATAAAAATAGTATGTTGATATATATATATATATATATGAAATAATCATGCTATGATATTTGAATAAAACTAATGATGGATTTTTGTATCCAAGAAACATGATTATAATAGGATGATATTGTTTCTTATGGTATCCATCCATATGAATACAAATGAGTATGGAGAAAATGTTGCCCAGTAAAATTAGTGAAGGGAGTCGGCGAGCTTATACAAATGTAAAAAGATCGGTAGCATCAAGTAAATTAATAACAACCATGAAGATATGCATTTGGGGTTGTTATAATGTATAAATGTTGAAGGGAATGAAGGTAAGAATCTCCTCATTATAATATAATATTTTGAATTGATGAAAATGTAGGAGGCCTTGAGTATGCAAATATATTTGTTGCTTGAATTCATTTGTGGAAAACTAATTGCATAGTGTGTTATGTTGGTTATGAATTCATAACCGAGTTAAATCAGGAGACATTACTCCTATTGTAACAATGAATGTCATTTCATATGGTCATGTGTGAGTCCATGATGAGTTTGGATATGTAAAATCTATAGTGCCATCCAAGTGTGTGATGGTTATTCCCTATGTAACTGAGGTTTGGATTGCAACCTTTTTTATCTACACTAAATAGCACTAAGGGATGATGTTCCTAGTGTTGTGTATGGGTTGAATAGGAAAGTATTCAAAGGACCAGACATGTCGTGGGAAGGGTTTTGGATGGTGTATTGAGACATGGGCCATACCTTCCAACTTACATGGTGGAATACATGACATGAACATATGGTATTCCATAATCAATGCAATGATGAATTGTGTAGATGTCGCCAGGATTACTGACACATTTGTTTTATTTATTCATAAAGTTTGATTTCATTATGAAAAACTTGATGTGTTGATAATGCACGTACAATGAATGATAGTGTTATTCTAGATAATATGATTAATAGTATAATGTCATTTTAATGTGAATAATGGTTGGAAATGATTGAATTGTTGGGTAGATACAATTCTGATATCATTTCATGAACTGCTGAAAATATGCATGAGTGCCAACAATCTTGTTTGGCTGCAAGAAAGTTGAGGAACTTGCAGGCATAATAGTTTGTATATGGAGATGATGTATCCCCATAAGAAAGACTGAAATCTACTACTGCAAGAACCAAACATAATGAGCGGAAATATCATACATGTAAATTTTTTTTCCTATATAATCAGATTTCAGAAATTGATAATTGAAAATTGTTACGATATACTAACAATTTGTCTGGATACATGGAGATGAGGAAATTGCAAGCAGAATGGACTTGGATATGGAAGGGATTTAATCCAGTAGGGAAGACTGAAATATACTGCTGCAAGAACCAAACAATTATGAGCAAAATGACTCATGTTTGGGAAATTATGCTTTCTTGTGTAAAACATATTTAAAATTTTAAAATTATATGATGATGTCTCATGTTAATTCTATGCATGTAATGAAGATGGGATTATTTCCACAGGTTATATAGTGCTAGTGGAATTCTAGTAGCAAGTTGGCATTTGTCTGCATGGGAACACCTTGGAAAAGGATGGATCGCCTTAGGAACCGTATAACAGTGAAAGGGATGCCTGAACCTAGAGTGTGATTTTCATTATCGAAGAGCCAGGTTTTCAAGCCTAAAGAGTGAACTCTAGTTTGAGTTTCACTATCGAGGAACCATGTTGTCAGGCCTGAAGAGTGAACTCTAGAGTGAGTTGCATCGTCGAATAACTAGGTTTCCAAACCTAAAGAGTTCACTTTTGTGTGAGTGGAACTGCAGAAGCAAGGTTGTTGTTGGTTATTTTATTGATATTCTTCCTAGAAGTGAGTCCCTTGAGTCCCCAATAGTGAGATTCTTAGCTACCTATTTTAGAGAGACCCTAATAAATGAATGGCACATTCCTTGGGTTATCCCTGATAAATAGATGATACAACCCTTGGGTTAACCCTAATAAGCGAATGTTCCATCCCTTGGGTTATCCCTGATAAAAAGATGGTACATCCCTTGGTTTATCCATGATAAACGAATGGTGCATTCCTTGGGTTGGCAAGGTCAAGAGGAAGAGAGATGGTGGAAATCGGGATAGTTGTAGGAGAATGCCAGTGGATTATGTATATGTTTCAGGCTAGGGTGCCTTTTTATTTATGATTTTTGGGGAAGGATGTACCTTTGTATATGTGTTAATAGGGCTAGAGTACCTATGTAAAAATTTTAGGCTAGAACGACTGTGTGATTTCAGGCCAGAGAGCCTATATGTTGATTATTGGTCAGGGAGTCAGAATTGTAAGATAAAATTACACATGCAAGGCATTGTGCACTAAGGACAATGTAAAAATAAGGGGGAAGGGATGTAACATCCCCAGTTCTAATCCGCAAGAATTATAATGTAATTATATAAATGTGAATTGGGTTGTTGAGCTGATGCATTGGGGCGAAGAGCCCGTATTGATCTAATGTGGCTGGGGGATGAATTGCATGTTATGAACATTGATTAATTAATATTAGGAATAATTTTTGGTTGTGATATGAAAGAGATGAAGACCAATGGGGGGTATTATTCCACAAGAGAGGGGGGTCCAAAGGGGAATTATTCATGGCTATTAATCCAACCCACATTCTTGAAATTGTTATCTTTGGGTATAACCTTCTATTTTCTAATTGAGTGTGTGAGAGACCAATCATTAAACTCGTGTAAGAGGGTGGGTGTGAGTGGTCACATCCCATAGTTATTGGAGAGCATGGGAAGAAGTAAAATCATTCTTGAGAAGAGTGTGAGTCAACAAAGAAAGGAAGAGGAGTAATTTCACATGAAAATTTGAAGACATATTTTACATGGAGATTTTGAGTAGAAAAGGAGGGCAGAGGGATGGGAAGAGGACCAACCATGGTATACCTTAAGGAAACCATTGGTTGGCCATGTTTTTATGATGAGATAGAGGCTTGTGTGCATGTAAACAAATCAAGTTGTGTTTTATGTTGAGATAGAGCCCTGTGTGCCAATAAACAAATCATGTTGTAAGCCTACGGTACAATTTCCTTTGGAGTAAATGATTCAGAGCCTTTTGAAGGATGCTATGAGAAAATATGAAACAACTGGGAATTCCTAGAGTTCCCATATGAGTGATTCCTGGCCAATTGAATGCACTAGTGGCACTGATAAACAAATGGTACAACCCGAAGGACTATGAGTAGTGAAGGGGGAACATTCCTTGGGTAGTGCAGGTTGTGGGGAAAGTGATTCATTGAAAATTGAATGCATTAGTGGCCTTGATAAATGAATGGTACAACCCGAGGGACTCTGCACAGTGAAGGGGGTACATTCCTTGGGTAGTGCAAGTTGTGTGGAAAAGATAGAGTTGGAGGTTTGGAACTTTTGTGATACTAGAACCTTTTTTTGGGGCTGCTCTATGTGGAGAGTGGATAGCTAGTGGGAAATATTTCCTTGTGGAGTCATAGCCTCATATCGTGGGTGTCTTGTTGATGAGAGAAAATGATCGGCAATGCCTATGGCAAGGAGGTTCATCCTTCATTTGCATCGAGTTGGTTAATCATTAAAAAATAAGTGTTTCTGTTATGTTCCTATGTTAATTCCACTTTGTAAATGGTTTATATCAATGTTGTGTGTTTACTATTTTCTTGAAAAATTATATTAATGTTTAATTTATGATGTTATATGTTTTCAAAACCGTGGTATTAGTTAATTGGTCAATATTGTGTGTGATCTGCGACTGGTAAGCTACAAGAATTTAATTAGCAATAAATATTAATAATTTAATGAGTTTATGCATGTAATGTTGCTTAGTTGAGCATTGGGCATGTTACATTAAGGTATCAGAAATGATAAATATAATTGTTTTTCTTGGCATGACTAGCTTTAGTGGTTGGGTACATTACACTTGCTATAGTCAGGTGAACTAACAAATGAAATTATAATACACTTTTCTCCAACCACCATTGTGTTCAATTCATGAAGGAAATATCATCTATGAACTATCACGGATATTCCAACGGTACAGTTCGTCAAAACAAATATTATAATATTATGAAATATTAGATTTATGTGGTTTATTTCCTTAGATCTTAGATTTCTTATCTTTAGCTCATGTCTTGAATTTAAGAAATAACTAAAATATAAAAATTAAAGAATGGAAACAATACACACAATCCACACAAATGAATACAAGAGTTTATTTGGGAAACCCAATATGTGAGAAAACCCGTATAGAAAGTGATGCATATCCTTTTGCCTCTTTGGTTCAATTATTAAATGCAAATACAAAGGAATGGGAACTCACTATGGAGTTACCTATTGTCACCGTGGCCTGAACGACTGCTAAAAAATCCTCCTCCTCCTCTATGATGATCACAAAATACCATTCTCAGATGATTTTCCGTAACACCTTGAATTTTAATCCCTGTGAACTATAATGTATTATGTAAATGTGACATTAGGTTGGTGAGCCGGTAAAGTTGAAAATCAGCCACAGTTCCTGGGAAATGTAATAATTATATATACATTAATAAAAACATACATTGTTGGTTGCAAGAATGACAAGGACAAGAGATAGGGGGCTATGATTCCATGAGAGATGGGGCTAAAGGGGACAAGTCTTTTTATTATATGTTATTTACCCATATTGGTTTTAATTGGGAAAAGTGGTTACATGAGCTTCTTGGGAGGAAGGCCATGTGGTTCTTATTTTCATGTAATTATATAAACATCCCTTGTGGGTTGTTTTGGGGGTTGACTTGTTCTTCTCCATTCACTCTTATACCCTTCTCACTCTTCATTTTTGGTGCCCCATTATTGCTAATTTGTGTGCTCTTGTTCTAAGAATGGAAATAAATGGACGGAACATGAGAGCCTTTTCTAGATGGTTGTAATAAATTACTAATCATTCCAGGAGGGAATGGATGCATGAGTGCATGAGATTGATGGTAGTTTTGAAAGAACTGTCCACAGCTGAGAATCCTTGGAGTTTCTAGTAGCGAGATTTCTTGACCAGTAGAATTGGAGCCTTGGAGAGAAATAGAATAGCCCGAGGGACTGCATAGTAGAGAAAGGTGTTCATTTCTTTAGTTTGTAAAGGATGAAGGGGAAAGAGAGTTGGAAATTAGGATTTGTTGTGTGGTTGGGAAACCTGAGATATAGTTAGCCAAATGCTGTGTGTTTTAGATTTGGCCTAGGACCCATCCTTGTGAATTCATAGCCTTGTCTTGGGGGTGACCTATTGTTGATACTAAATGAAAAACAATGTCTATGGTTGAGAGGAACATCCTTGGTATGCAACTAGTTTGTAAATGTTTACTTGAATAGATAAGTTCTCTATGTGTTTTTATGTATAATGTATATTTCATTGTGTATTTAATTATCTCTGAGATGTATTTATGTGTGCATGATTGTTGGTTATTTTTTGTGCATGGAACATTCTTTATTTCTTTTACGTTGTAGCATCGATCTTGATTAATTCATGTGAGTCTTTCAAGTTTAATTTCAAATTAAGTATTATCAAAATTTGAAATCAGTTTTGAAATGAGTTTTTGAGGTAGCGTGACCAACCTATGGGTGCCTGGGTACGTTACATTTTCTCATCTATGGAACAAGATACAATGAAAAAGAATGGAACCCCTTCTCCTCCTAGTGGATCAATATTTAACATACCTCGATAATGATCTACGGGTAGGGTTTTGACTTCATCAAACCTAAATCATGATAAGGTTTTGGACCTTTTAGAATATTCTTGAAATTCAACATGTGGCTATCCCCATATTCATGAGTAACGAGGGTTGACATGGAATCCTCTGATACCATGGTGGTCAACACAAAGGTCAATTTGGGAGTGGCATAAATTTTGCATATGAGCTCCAATTGACATGATGTTTTCACTATTGGAAAAGTATATGAGTGTAGATCAATGTAAAGGGACCATAGATAAATATGATATATATTTGACCCCAAAAAATGTGGTTTGATGCCTCAAATTAATCTAGAAGGTTTCAAACCCTAATTTTTCAAACTAGGACTTGCCATTAAAATGACCTTGCAAGTTGATTCCTCCATTTTTTTCTACTTTTAAAGCATTGATATAGCTGTAAAATAATATAATGGTCCAATTTGTATCATACTTCCCCATTTAGGGATAGTTTTGGTCCCCCAAAAATTTACTAAATGAGTTGATGAAATTTTTGAAGTGAGTTTTTGAGGTAGATTGGCCAACCTATGGGTGGCTGGGTACGTTACATTTTCTCATCTATGGAACAAGATACAATGAAAAAGAATGGAACCCCTTCTCCTCCTAGCAAATCGGTATTTAACATACCTCAATAATGATCTATGGGTAGGGTTTTGACTTCATCAAACCTAAATCATGATAAGGTTTTGGACCTTTTAGAATATTCTTGAAATTCAACATGTGGCTATCCCCATATTCACGAGTAACAAGGGTTGACATGGAATCCTCTCATACCATGGTGGTCAACACAGAGGTCAATTAGCGAGTGGCATAAATTTTGCATATGAGCTCCAATTGACATGATGTTTTCACTAATGGAAAAGTATATGAGTGTAGATCAATGTAAAGGGACCATAGATAAATATAATATATATTTGACCCCCAAAAATGTGGTTTGATGCCTCAAATGGATCTAGAAGGTTTCAAATCCTAATTTTGCAAACTACGACTTGACATTAAAATGACATTGCAAGTTGATTCCTCCATTTTTTTCTACTTTTAAAGCATCAATATAGATGAAAAATAATATAATGGTCCAATTTGTATCATAATTCTCCATTTAGGGATACTTTTGGTCCCCAAAACATTTATTAAATGAGTTGATGAAATATTTGAAGTGAGTTTTTGAGGTAGAGTGGTCAGCCTATGGGTGGCTGGGTACATTACATTTTCTCAGTTATGGAACAAGATCCAATGAAAAATAATGGAATCCCTTCTCCTCCTAGCGGATCAGTATTTAACATACCACGATAATGATCTACGGGTAGGGTTTTGACTTCATCAAACCCAAATCATGATAAGGTTTTGGACCTTTTAGAATATTCTTGAAATTCAACATGTGGCTATCCCCATATTCACGAGTAACGAGGGTTGTCATGGAATCCTCTCATACCATGGTGGTCAACACAGAGGTCAATTTGCGAGTGGCATAAATTTTGCATACGAGCTCCAATTAACATGATGTTTTCACTATTGGAAAAGTATATGAGTGTAGATAAATGTAAAGGGACCATAGATAAATATAATATATATTTGACCACCAAAAATGTGGTTTGATGTCTCAAATGGATCTATAAGGTTTCAAACCCTAATTGTTTAAACTAGGACTTGCCATTAAAATGACCTTGCAAGTTGATCCCTCCATTTTTTTCTACTTTTAAAGCATCGATATAGATGAAAAATAATATAATGGTCCAATTTCTATCATACTTCTCCATTTAGGGATACTTTTGGTCCCCAAAAAATTTACCAAATGAGTTGATGAAATTTTTGAGGTGAGTTTTTTAGGTTGGGTGGCCAGCCTATGGGTGGCTGGGTACGTTACATTTTCTCAGATATGGAACAAGATACAATAAAAAATAATGGAACCCCTTCTCCTCCTAGCCGATCATTATTTAACATACCTCGATAATGATCTATGGGTAGGGTTTTGACTTCATCAAACCTAAATCATGATAAGGTTTTGGACCTTTTAGAATATTCTTGAAATTCAACATGTGGCTATCCCTATATTCACGAGTAACGAGGGTTGACATGGAATCCTCTCATACCATGGTGGTCAACACAAAGGTCAATTTGCGAGTGGCATACATTTTTTATACGAGCTCCAATTGGCATGATGTTTTCACTATTGGAAAAGTATATGAGTGTAGATCAATGTAAAGGGACCATAGATAAATATAATATATATTTGACCCCAAAAAATGTGGTTTGATGCCTCAAATTGATCTAGAAGGTTTCAAACCCTAATTTTTCAAACTAGGACTTGCCATTAAAATGACCTTCAAAGTTGATTCCTCCATTTTTTTCTAGTTTTAAAGCATCGATATAGATGAAAAATAATATAATGGTCAAACTTGTATCATACTTCCCCATTTATGGATACTTTTGGTCCCCAAAAAATTTATTAAATGAGTTGATGAAATTTTTCCTCTACCTTCTCTCTAAAGTACCATTTTTCTTTACCTAGAAGTTTTCCTTTCAACCCAACCTACCAAAGGTCATGTTGCCACTATCTTATAGTTCTGGACTTCTTTTACAAAATTGTGTTTTCTTCCAACTTTTCTTGATCATATGGTGCTAAGTCCTCTATGGTAGGTAGGATATTCTCCTCCTTCTAATCCAACATGGTAGGCTCATAAAGTTGTAGATTCTACACATTCATTGCTCAGTAAATGTTTATGTATGGGGGTAGATTGAGTCTGTAGGTGTTATTTCCCACCTTCTCCAATATATAGAAAGGGCCATACCATAGATAGTTGATATTCTTACCATGACCCTATAGTCTTTATTTGTTTAGTTATAACCAAAACCCCATCTCCCACTTTGAATGACTTCTCAATTTTGTGTTGATCATGTCTAGCCTTATAATTTTCCTATGACTTATTTAGTTTCTCTTGTACTTGCAAATGGATATTCCTAATCTTCTCAACAATTGTTTTTTCTCTCATTGAATCTCCTGTGAGGTCCTCCCTCACTCTTTCTTGCTATCCATATGAAACATCTAAGGGTGAAGGTGGAAAATATCCAAAACAAGTTTCAAAAGGTGACTTACTAGTAGAAGTGTGGACTGCTCTATGATAAGAGTTTTGTATATAGATCATACTTTCATCTCAAGTCTTCAAATGATTCTGATTATAACCCCTCAAAAGATGCACTGAATTCCTATTGACTACTTTTTTCTTCCCATATGTCTATGGATGGAACAATGTAGATATATTCAACTTAGTTTCCATATTCTTCCATAATGTATTCCAAAATACACTATGAAATATGGTATCCCTATCTCAGATGATGCTCCTTGGTATCCCAAAGTGCACCTAGACCTGTTCAAAGAACTTGTTTGTTGCTTATGGTTAATTGATGTTATTTTTACAAGGCATGACAATGCACATATTTTTGAACCTCTCAACTACCACAAATAGATATTCATGTCCCTTCCTGGTTCATGGAAAACCTCTCGCAAAATCCATAAAAATGATTTCCCAAGGTCGAGTTGGTATAGGTAAGGGATGGTATAGACTTTGATTTCTCTTATTAGCATTGTTGGTACAACAAAGCATGCATCCTGTAATATAGAATGCTACATATTCCTGAATTCTAATCTAGTACACATACCTCTATAAGTTAGCAACCATCTTCCTGACACCAAAATTTCCTGCAACCTTTGAGGTGTGAGCCTCTTTGATAAGCTACAATCTTTCACCTTTTGGAACAAAGAGCTTTTCTATCTTGTAGAATAACCCATTCTGGAGATGAAAGTAATCCTTGTTGTCACCTTCTTCTATACAAATTTGTCCATGTAGCTCTTGAAACACCTCCTTGAAGTCCTCATATTTGGTGTATTCATCTCTATATGCATCTTTGGTAAAAGGATCTATGTGCACAAGTGTTCCCAAAGTTGTAATCTTAGATGTGGGTGTTGGGAATCTGAATTGGCATATTTTTGGAACCCATCTAAAACTTTTTCCCATACCATTTTGATCATACTTTCCTTTCTAAGACATCTCTTCCATATAAATTCTCTATTTTAGCACCAAGGTACAATTCACATATTCTATGCCATTTTACAATTATTATTGCATGTCTTGTGTATAATTTTTTGTTTCTTTGCACTGGCATTTTTATGCAGAAAAGGTATACAAAGGTTGTAACACCATTTCTGTGATTCCAAGAAAATGTATCACCATTGTTGTGATTTCGAAAGTGATCTAGGTGGATATCAGTGGCCACCCACCTATTCCAACTAGCTCAAAACAATTTTCTAGAAACTTACTATTTTTAGTAGTTTTTCAGTTCTGAAACTTCTGGGGCCATTTTAAGGGCCTAAATGAAGGTTTTTCGGGATTGATCTCCTAAATCATATGAGAAGGCTATGATTGAGCCCCCAAAATGAATATCCTCGATGATATATTTCCAATGATCTATTGTGCGCCCCAAACGGAGATAGTATGCCAAAGTTACACCCCGAGAAGTTGATACATCAAACTACCCAAAACGGGGTCCACAAAACTGTTCACTTTTCATATTTCGAGGTTAGGCTTTTGAATTTTATTTATGATAAAAATTCCTTTGGAGCCTCATTGTAAAATCATATTCTTGTAAATGTGAGTAGCGGAAAAATCTATTCTCAGAGATAAGATACCACCATTCTAGCGAGTCTTTCACTCTCTATTTTTACAGTCTTTCTACATTTTTACTCATTAATAGAAAATTGTGTATTACTGTATATTTGTGTTTATGGTTGCATCTCTGATACATTTTTGTTATATTATTGGATATCTGATATATCTTTGTAAATTTCTTTATTATATCTCCGCTCTCATTTTGTGCCGAAAATAATCTGGATTAGTGGTATTAGAGCAGATTGCTCTTGATCATTTTTCAGTGCATGTCCCTGACGAGGTTGGAGTATATAAAAGTGGTTCTCTATCTTGTCTCTCTTGAATAAAATCTCTCTTGTATGCCCAAGAAACCCTTCATGGAGGAAGAAAATAAAAACAATAGAGCAAGCGATTCTATTAATCTGTTGCTTGAGCAAGCTCTCATGCGACAGGGAGACGAAATTATGGAGAATTTTCCCACATACTTCAATTATTTTCAATAAAAATAGGCATGTATTCATCAAGAAACCACTTTGGGGGAATCTCACCTTTCAAGGTACAAGTTAATTTTGATGTTCCCATATTTTAAGGAAAGATAAATACGGATGCCCTAGAAAAATGTTTAAATCTGCTAGAAGGTTATTTCTCTGTTCATAATTCCTTCGACAGGGAAAAGATCACCTTCAAACTCCTTAAGGATCTCCCCAATGTCAAACATTGGTGGGAAACTTACTAGGATAAAATTTCAATAGAGGAGTCTCAAATATATGGGGTCGAGCCCACTTGGGATTTTTTTGTGGATGCGGTAAACGAAAAATATTACCCTGTTGGAAACTATGAAAACCGATACATGAGATGGACCACATTGCATCAAGAGAGGGGCCAAAACGTTATGGAGTTCACCAATACCTTCCATACCTTGCACACCAATATGGGTATAAAATAATCTGAACAACATTTGGTTTTGAAATACTATGGGGCCCTACACAGATACATCCAAACTGAAATGGATTTTATGTACATCTCATCACTTGGTGTTGCTTATCGATATGCTGTTAAAATTGAGAAGAAATTTAAGCACCAGAACAAATGGGACTTCGGGTCTAAAAATACGCAACAACTAAAGTATGATAAAGATGACCCTAAAAATTAGTCTCTCGAAAACCAGTCCAGGCCATAGGAAAAGAAGGGTCATGGAAAGATGAATAAGGACACCGAAAAATGGTGTGATTTCCACAAAATCCCCTGGCACAACACTGATGAATGTTTCTCAAAACATTCATTGGTGGCTGAGATCAAATACAAGGAGCCGAACCCTGATTCGAAATCTGATTCATAAAATAATGATACAAGACAAATCATCGACGCAAACCCCACTACTATTGTCATGACTGCAACAATTCAACCAGAAGAAACAACCGATCCTGAAGAGGGGGATCACCTTTTTCATTCACAGATGTGCGTGAAGGGGACCTCGCTTCATTTTATTTTTGATAGCGGAAGCCAGAAGAAGCTCATCTCAGCAGAGGTTGTCAAATAGTTGGGATTGTTGACAACACCACACTCAGATCCGTACAACATTGGGTGGCTTCACTAGGGATGAGATATTCGTGTTAATCAATAGTGTTGATTGTCATACAGAATCCAACCCTTCAAGTATGAGGTATTATGTGATGTTTCCCCACTCGATATCTGTGATGTTCTCTTGGTCCAACCATATATGTGGAAGCACCATGTTATCTATGAGGCTCGACCTTGTAGTGTCATTCTTACTCTGGGGGGTCATCTCTACAAGATAACATAGGTAGTTTCAACTATTGTCTCACCTAAACAATTATGCAAGGTAGTATCTCATACTACAAAATTCATCTTCTTTACAATCTATTCAAAAGGTGAACATAAGGATATTACAACCACTATTCCCTCGACCCAAGCACCTTCTATCCAACAGAAGCAGGTCAAAAAGATTACAACAAAGCGCAAATATTATTTCTACACATAGACATCTCATGTATCCTGACCATTTGAACAGATTCAACCCCTCTAGAAATGAGTTCATGACAACCTTCAACAAACCAAGCACTGCAACATCTCCAGCAAGGCAAGTAACTCACCAAGTTTCAGATTCAACAATCGCTTTCCCCTCTCCCCCAGAAACTCAATGGAATGGAGACCATTTCTTCCTAAGGAGGGAGGATTTATCCAAGTGGATATCAGTGGCCACCCACCTATTCGAACTGGCTCAAAACATTTTTTTGGCAACTTACTATTTATAGCAGTTTTTTGGTTCCTAACTTTTGGGGCCATTTTGAGGGCCTAAATGAATGTTTTACAAGATAAAAGTCCTAAATTATATCCAAAGGATCCAATTCCCCCCCGCAAATGAATCTCCTCGAAGTTACCTTTCCAACGAGTTATCGTGTGCCCCAAACAAAGATCGTATGCCAAAGTTACACCCCCGAGAAGTTGATACACCAAACTATCTAAAACAAGGTCCACAAAATTGTTGGCTTTTCATCTTCTGGGGTTAGGGTTTTGAATTTTCTTTATGATAAAAATTCCTTTTGAGCCTCATTGTCAAATCATATTCTTGCGAATGTGAGTAGAGGACACATCTCTTCTCATATATAAGATGCCACCATTCTAGCAAGTCTTTCACTCTGTATTTTTACAGTCTTTGTACATTTTCGCTCATTAATAGAAAAATGTGTATTACTGTATATCTGTGTTTATGGTTACATCTATGATACATTTATGTTATATTATTGGATATCCAATATATCTCTTTATATTTCTTTATTATATCTCCTCTCTCATTTCGTGCCGAAAACAATCTAGATCAGAAAGGTGCAACATCATTGCTATAGTTCCGACCGACATTTTAGTTGCTACAATTCCGACCAATATTTTCATTGTTGTTATTCCAACCCAACATAACTATAAAAGACCGACTTGCTGACATCCTAGACATAATCGAGTCAACTGCAGTTCTGTTACCAAAAAATAATTGTTGCACTTCGACATGTGATGACTCTCTCAAAGTTGTAGTTCTAAATAAATATCTACCAACACATCAGCCCCCTCATGATTGTTCAGAAAAGTGATCAACAAACAAAAGAGAACCTAAATGAAGATATTGGTTCATCTTTCAAATCAACAATGCTCGACCTTTCCTAGAGATAACGATAACGAATGAATAGACTACTCCAAATGGTTGTCCATTTGTCTTTTATATGATTTTAGATTATAAATGTATTATAAGAGGACTCGAGCTATTAGATCTCAGGGGGAAGGACAATTTTTCTGTGTAATTGCACATTTTTTGTTGTACTTCAATACTTTTTCATAATACAATTATTGTATTTATTTCAGTATATCATGTGTTGATGTATTGAGCATTAGTGTGATTATGAATTAATCTTCCAATGCCTTGTCTAAGGAGATAGGTCCCCTCCTTAGCTAGGTATTCTATGTAAAGTTAGAACATGTAGTTACATTCTTTATTTTTATAATTTAGTAGTTTTATACACTTCTAGCTCTCATTCATAGTTACTTATTGGTTTGTTGCAATTCCTACAATTGCGAATATAAAGGTTCATTGTGTGGATTTTCTTTTATATTTGGAATAAGAGATTTGAGTAGATTTAGTTCTTGATTTTAAATTGTTGTTTGTATAAACTTGTCTTTGTGTGGAATAACTACAATCCATGTGGTTTCTGAACTGTTAATTGACAGAATATATTTTTACAAGTGAGCTACAATTTGTTCATCTTTCTATTTTTCTATTTCTGCTACAACTCATTTAATTCAACTTCTAAAGTGTGTGTTGTGTGATCTTGATTTTAAGTCACAACACATATTAGATCTATTCTGAAACTGCAATTCATGTTGTGATCATTTTATGTTGCAACTCAAGTCAATGTAAATCTTGTTTCTGTGCTACAACTCTATTGATTATTTGGGTCGGTTGTCATTGATGTCATCCCTTCAAGAATGTTCGGTAGTGAATTCTGGTAGCACAAAGGTTTGGGTAATGGACCCAATTTTGTTTGATGTATAATGGTATGATTTTTAATACATTTTAAGGTAATACTACTGTATATGGATAGTATATGTCATTCCATTTCCGGTGGTATGTGGAACATCACATAACTTCTCACGGTTAGAGAGTTATGGCCATGTGAAGTTGGAGAACCCTCATGAGTCATGTAGAAGCCCCAAAAGGTCAAAATAGTCAAAGTGGTTGCAAATAAGAAATTATTTAAATAATAAAGTTAAGTTATGAGTGTAATAGAATTCAAATTGGATACAAAAGAAAATATTTAAATAATAAAGTTAATGGATAAATTACTAAGTGGAAAAGTGGTTATAAGTGGGTTATCCCTAAAATAAAGAAAGTGGTTTAAGATGGTTATAAGGTAAATAATAAAAAGTGAAGTGATGAGTTTACTACAAGTCAAAGTGGATAAAAAATAAATTATTTAAATAATAAATCTAATGGATAAATTACTAAGTGGACAAGTGGTTAGAAGTGGGTTAGCCCTAAAATAAGGAAAGTGGTTTAAGATGGTTAGAAGGTAACCCCTTGAGGAAGTTACATAAACGTATAAATAAGAGGCAAGGGTCTCTCATTTAATCACACTTCAGCATATTGAATATCTACAAGTGACTGAGTTAACCAAAGGATATATAAGGAGAATTTCAAAGGGAAGGTGAAGTAAAGAAGACCGAAATTCAAGGGAGGATAAATTATTTTGATGATGCTTTCTAAGGTATGTTATTTAAAGGTAATCTCACCATTTTCACAATAATGTTTTTTATAGAATGGTTCACACCGTGAAATATGTAGGCCATTGAGGAAACACATCCAAGTATATGTGATAAAATTTCCATCTTGTGGTTCGTTGTATTTTTGGAGTTGCACTCTATGGAAAATAGGGTTTGTGGCTAGTCTTGAAACTACTCTAAAACAGGTGTTTCAGGTAAAATCGTCATAACTTAATCATAACAGATCCTAATTCAGTAAGACAAAATGTATTGGTTATAGCACATTTTTTTTCATAGTCCGTGTACCATTTTCATATCCATACAACAAATATTCCATGTGGGGCATTCTCTACAAGTTCGATCTCTAGAATAATCCATAATTCAACAAGGTATTCCATTTTTTCTATAACTCCTTTTCTTGGAGGTTTCAAGAAGAGAAACCTGGAGAAATTGTAGACAAGACACTGAAGAACATTGTGTACTATTTTTAGACCTTTATTCATGACAAGTACATATTTATGATTATTGCAAGTTAGGGTTGTTGACTAATCCAAAACTAGTCATGTGAGAGGAAAGTAAAGTTTGATGAAAATGCTAGTCTCTTGTTGTTAAAGTTAAGGAAGGTTTGCAGGTATGTGATCATATACACCAGTTCTATTACAGAGTTACAAATTAGATTTGGATGATGAAATTTATGAGGGATTTTGGTTGAGTTACATGTTGGGTACATGATTGAGACAAGTAGTTGATGAGTTGGCACGTACATGAGGTGTATAGTTGATGATGCTGTTACATTTTGATGATTCATAGTTTATGTGCATTTTATGCATGATTGGTATATATTTGGTGCATGGTTTATGAACTTGTTGATGGTATAGGTTGGTGCATGGTTGATGCACTTGTTTATGGTATAGTTTGATTACAGGTTGTTACATGTTGTTTGATGCAGGTTGATTGGTACATGTTTACAGTAGTATATCTCATAGTAGCCACCTTCCGATTTTAGCCGAAGAACATAGGGGGTTGTAGCCTCCTTCTGGTTGTAGCTAGAGAATTGGGAAGTTGGAGCTTCCCACAGGTTGTAGCCCGAGAAACTAGGGGGTTGGAGACACCTTCCAGTTGCAGCTAGAAAAAAGAGGAAGTTGGTGCTTCCAATGAATGTAATTCTTAAAGACATATAAGAAAATTCATTATGTGGTTTTCTCCTGCTTTGGGTTTCCACGTAAAAACATGAGTGTACTGTGTATGTGTATGATTGCTCATTTTTTCATTGTTTATTTACTCTGCAACTATTGGATTATAATGATACATTGATATAACACTTGCATTTTGTGGTTAAAAATGATTAAATTGCTCTATTACTGATTCACCTCCCTTCTCAGTAATCCAACAATTGGTATCAGAGAAGGTTCCTTCAGGAAACAATTTAACTAGTGGACGGAGATCATGGATTATTATGAGAATGGAGTACCATTGTTTAATGGTTATAATGGTTTAAAGTATGAGATGTGGAGTGGAAGGATGAAATTATTTTTACAGGAACATGGGTATTATATTTGGATATTAGTCGTTACAGGATATGATAGTTCAAAAAGGGAAAACATTGTAGCTAAGAAGGAATTGAAGAAGAATAAAAAAATAACAATGGATTTCATCTAGGAAGGATTACCTAATCCGGTAAGAGAAAAGGTTGGTAAATGTTCATCAATCAAAGAAAATTGGGATAAGTTACATGATATATATTCTTCACCCATCGCAGATTCAGAAAATGCCAAAGAATATGCAGGTACAGATCAAGAAGAAATGTGTTCACCATGTCAAATAGATTCGGAATATGAAGAATACATAATCAAAAGAGGTGTTTTACTTTAATTGTGAAAAACAAAGACACTTTCAAATAGAATGCCATGAAGGAAATGATATAGAAAAAATAATTGAAAAATAAAACAATTATGAAGAAGAATTGATCAATGCTTTAGATGAACTAAGAAAATAAAGAGAAGAAAACAAGTCACTGAAGAATAAATTGATGCAAAAAAAGGAAAGTGATCACATTTTTTAAAATCCCAACAAGTCACCAAGAACTTAAGAACTCATCTAGAAGAAGGAAGAAATATCAAAGAAAATCTTAAAAATCAAAAGTAGTATTTGGAAGCCAACATAGCAACACAGAAGGAAGAAGCAGAAATGAGAGAGAAGATATTGACAGATCATCTAAAGGAAAGAAATAATGATCTAAACCAACTTGAGGCAGATTTTAGTCAAGAAGAGAAAGGACTTGAAGAAGAAATAATTACATTAAAAATCCATCTTGAAGAAACGAAAAAGAACATAAGAAGTCATGAAGTCTCAGATAATGAAGAAATAAGAATAGGTCGAGAAGCTTGAAGAAGAAGTTGTCACATTGAGAAGTAAAATCGTCAAGCTCAACAAGAACATTGAAGAGACAGAAACATACACATTAGTTATAGATAATGAAGAGAAGCACTCTAGGTTGATAGAAAATAAGAATGAAGAAAAGAGAAAGAGTTATGCAGAAGTACTCAAAGGAAGGAATCATGGTCAACCAAAATCTAAGAAAACTATTAAAGATACATCTTCAAGAAGACCATCCATGTTCAAGCCACAAAGAAGTTTCAATCATGATCATGATCAGTCAAGGCAAAAATTCAGAAGGACTACACCACAAAGAAGATCATTCACTCCTAGGTATGAAAATTTATTTTATGGTCATTATCTTTATTGTACTAACTTTGGACATAAGGTTGCAGATTGCAGGGATTATAAAAATGTTCAAGAAAGAAATGCCTATGTGGCCCCACGTAACATTGAATGTTACAAGTTTCATAAATATGGACACATAGATAGTGATTGTAGAAGCATGATAGATACTTCCATGAAAGAGAACACTGATATAAGATATAAGAAAGTAAGGATAAGAAAACACGAAGAACGGGTGAACAAAGACTAGGTCCCAGAGATCACAAGATTGACAATAAAACGAG
Source organism: Picea engelmannii (assembly GCA_009831015.1). Lineage (NCBI taxonomy): Eukaryota > Viridiplantae > Streptophyta > Pinopsida > Pinales > Pinaceae > Picea > Picea engelmannii. Next base: position 86,012 of record ML796489.1, on the reverse strand, counting down.
ATGAAGAAAATTCTACAAAAAAAAAGAAAGATGTCAGATACGTAAAGGTTTGGAAAATAACTGAAAGAAAAGGACATGTAAATAAGGAACAAGTTCTAGAGATTGTACTTTCAGACATTGTAGTGAAAGATGAATCCACAGATAGAAAGAAAGAAGTTAGAGGTCAGAGAGATGATGAATATACCAATGAAGATGATGATGAATACACATTAGAGAAAGAATTGTTATGAGACATATAGCTTAGAGACTCCCAAATAATATGAATAATAGATAGGGGGAGTCTATGTGGTAGTTGAGACAAAGAAAAGAGCCATCCTGCGAGCATCTTGCATAGTTTGAGTAGAAAGATCCAGAGTAGTCAATTAGTAGAAGTACAGTTTGATCAATTAATCAGTTGTAGTAGTAAACACTTCATGATAGTATGGTCAACATTATGGACAATTGTGCAGTAGATTCTTGGATAGTATGGACAAAGATGGATTTCTATGAACACTTAGGAGGTTTGAACAGATATATGACAGTGGACGAGAGCATGGATTCATAGATTGGTTCAGAGAGTGGTTCGGAGACAAAGGAACATTATTGTAATGGATGATAATTACATAGTAAATGGCTCGAACAATGATAATGGATTCCAAATTGATAGATATTTTTTGGACACATGCAGTGCATACAACAGTTTAGATTCAAAACATAGTAATGATCAGAAACAACAATGAAAAAAATCCCTATAAGCTATGGAAATGAAGACCAACAAATGTGAATCACTTTAGAGTATTTGGAAGAAAATGCTACATCAAAAGAGAAGATGGCAGAATGTGAAATTTTGACTCTCATGTGGACAAAGGAGTACTTGTTGGTTACTCAAGTACAAGGAAAGCATACAAGTGTTACAATATGAAGTTGAACAAAGTTGTGGAAAGCATCAATGTAACAATTGATGAAATAGGTGGACAAGAATTAAAAGAAGAAGAAAATGAGTCAATGGAACAACTTTATGAAGAAGAAGCAAAAGATAAAGAAGAGGTAGAAGGGGAAGGTGAATAATTGGATCAAATAGATAAGAATGACATTTGGGAATTGGTTCCAAGACCAAAGAATAAGAATGTGATTGACACAAAGTGGGTTTTAGAAATAAATTGAATGAATATGGACACGTTACAAAGAACAAAGCTAGATTGGTATGTAAAGGATATGCACAGGTTGAAGGAATCAACTTTGAAGAGACATTTCCCCCAGTTTCCATAATGTAAGCAATCTAATTGCTCTTATCTTATGCATGTTCCAAGACTATTAAAGTGTATCATATGGACGTGAAATCAATTTTTTTGAATGGGAAACTTGAAGAAGAAGTATACATTCAACGGCGTCATTTGTGGGACAAAGAACGCAGATTATGTGTGTAAATTGAACAAACAAAAGGATTTCAGTTGACATAGAACACATATTATGTATGTAAATTGAATAAGGCCTTGTATGGTCTAAAAATATCTCCTAGATCATGGTACTGTAGATTGGATAGATATCTACAACAGGCAGGGTTCAGAAAATGAAGTGCAGACATCAACCTCTACATCAAGGTAACTCAAGATGGTATTTTATTAATTGAAGTTTATGTTGATGATATTATTTTTGGAAGTACTCATGACAGGTTAAGACAAAAAGTTTCAAAGGATATGCATAATGAATTTGAAATGTCATTACTCAGAGAACTATCCTTCTTTCTGGGTCTTCAGATACGTCAAATCAACCGATGAATTTTTATTTCTTAAACTAAGTATATAAGAGAAACGCTAAAGAGGTTTGGAATGGAATATTGCAAACCAATTACCACTCCTATGAAAACCAATTGCAAGTTGATAAAATATTATGATTCAAATTCTACGGACTAGAGGAAATATAGGTCAATGATTGGTAGCTTACTATATGTGACAACATCCAGACTAGATGTAATGCAGGCAGCTAGATAGGTGGCACGATTTTAAGTAGCACCAAAGGAATCACATGTCTTAGAAATGAAGATGATTTTCAGATATCTCAAAGGAAAAGAAGAGTTTGGATTATGGTATCCAAAAGGAAAGGATCTATCACTTATTTCCTACACAGATGCATATTGGGCAGGTTGCATTGATGACCGACGAAGCACCAATAGAGCAACATTATACTTGGGTGAGTGTTTAGTATATTGGATAAGAAAGAAAAAATCATCAATATCTTTATCTACAGCCGAAGCAGAGTATATTGCAACAAAAGGATGTTGTACACAGGTTTTATGGATGAAACAAACTCTGACAGATATACAGGTTGAGTATGTTGAGCCAATTCAAATCTATTGTAATAATACAAGCGCCATCAGTATCTCAAAGAACACGGTGATGCACTCTAAGAAGAAGAACATTCCAATCAAGTATCACTTTCTACAAGAACATATTGCATAGAAGAACATCAAAGTTGAATATCTGGGCACAAAAGAACAAGTGGCAAACATCTTTTCAAAATCGCTTCCACGTAAATCCTTTGAGTATATTCACCAGAGACGGAGTAATTTCTACTCCAAAATCAATGATTTTGAATTATTATCTTATATTTCTTAGATTTACACAAGGAAGCACCATAAAGATGATAGTTTAGGTTGGGATATCGGTTTCAGGAAGAGTTCAGTCAGGGGGAGCAGCCTCGTATGGAAAGATAAATTTTCCATTGATGACAAAGGGGGAGAGATTTATCAAATGCAAAGGTAAATGATTGAAGAAAGAGCAAAGAGGCATGGTTCCAGGGGAAGGAATGGTCACATGGGGATCATGAGTGATATGACTTCAATATTTCATCAGAGTGTTGCCAACAATTCCAAAGGGGGAGATTATTGATTATTTAGGTTGGTTGTCATTGATGTCAACCCTTGAAGAAATTTCGGTAGTGAATTATGGTAGCACAAAGGTTTGGCTAATGGAACCAAGTTTTTTTTATGTATATGTTGGATTACTGAGAGGGGGTTTGAATCAGTAATAGATAAATTTAATCCTTTTTAACCATATAATCCAAGTGTTATATCAATGTGTAAGGACCTTCCTCGTTACGACGACAACCTCTTAAAACAAGTGCAATTTTTTTTTTTCTTTTGTGTGTGCACATGTGTACAAGGATAATAAATACATTTGACTCTGTGTCACCAGACGAAGACGAACATGGCACTTGCAACTACAACAATAACATAACAATCTAAGACGCACATCAATTATCTGCAAGCAAGGTACGACAATCAACCGAAAAAATAAATAAGACTGACTACCCATCCGTCCTACCCTACAATGGTTAGGACCTCCAAGACACATAAGCAATGCTCAAGCCCAGGTTCCCTTCGATTTTGACCATTTAAGGTCTCAGGGCTGGCCACTGTTCTGAGGAACAAGGAGGTGTCTACATCCCACCCGACACAAGCAGACCAAGCCTACTAATCTAAAGACAATAACATACCCATCAAGATCGCAATCAACAAGGTTATCTTCATTAAGGAAATTTGCGGTAGTGAATCATTAATAACTCATTAAATTAATCGCTACTATTACAGTATTGCATGGGAGGTGTACTTTTAATCAACTACAAGACTATGGCAATTAATAAGCAAGTAAGGTAATTAAGACAGCTTATTCCAAGCTCCATTTTGAGCCCTGCAATGCATGTCTAAAGTGCATAATGACATCAAGGTGTAATCTAAATTTAGTCTTAAAACAAATCAGTTGTGCAAATTTAAATTACCGTGTCATCAGAGTACTATCTCAATCAAATGCCTTAAATTGTTATTAATGTCATAAGCATTCTATTTGCAAATCATGATCTAATAATCATGTAATTATATATATAACAATGTATCAAATAGATTATTCACCCCTTAACAAACCTTACACTAAATTCCTCATCCCAAAGTAATAATAGTAATAATAATTGTTATTATTATTATTATTAATTAATAAAAATAACATCTCATTACTTAAAACATGTTAATCATAAAAGTCTTAACCATAAAAATCTCAACCATTCATGACCATGTAAAGATATTTAAATACAGATTTTGTAATACTCGTACACCTCCTTCATTCTGAATATATAAAGAATCTACACTATAATGGTTCATGTACCTTTTGATACACCTATAACATGAAAGAATAATAAAGGTTTGATTAAAGGATATTATTCACTAAATTTAGCGAAGAAATGGGGCAACAACTACACGGAGAGTGAGTATAGCTGCAAAGCAAATTCAAGTTTTATAATTAATTTAAGTCATTCCTTTTTCAAGGGCACGAGCTCCACTTGTTACCTGGGCGCACAAGTTTCGTCAAAAAGAAAAAGGGAAAGTTCATCTCATCAATCCAAGGGAAGTAATGTTCTAATTTTGTAATTAAGGGACATAATTCCTTTCATCTCTAATTTAAGTAATAAATGAAAAAAAAGGGCATTCCCTTTTCAACCGCTTTTCATAAATAGCAACTGAAGACAGAATTTAGTAATTACTTGATGGTCCATTTTAGGTGAGGACAGTGATTGGTAAAAGTAGGTTGCGAGCTAAGACAAGGAAGGTCATATGCCAGGAAACTTGTGAGGAAGGGTTTATCCTGCGTAGAAGGAAAATTTACCTCACGTCTTAAATCATAAATACGACAAAAAAGGTTAACAAACTTACCAATTAAACCACCGCTCAGAAACACCTTGCAAGGGATAGGTTCAAGAATTAGGGGTGGTTCTATAATCAGAAAATTTCAGCAAAGGAATCGACACACAGATTTTCTTGTAATTAAAGTGAAGGCAAAGGAAGGGCATTTTCAGGCGGTAAAAATTTAAGAAATTTAGACAAGTTGTAGGGAAAAAATCGGGTTAAGTTCACACAGTACAGAGGTGGAAATGGTAAGATAATTATTTACTATGTCAGGAGCGAGAACAATGATATTATTACAGTTGCAGAGGCAAGTTGAAAAAGGTTTTAATATGGAAAGTAGAGGCGAACTGATACAGATTCCATACAGTTTGAAAGGGGCGAAAGGATAAGAGTTCAAACGGGTTCGGTTCAGGCTTTAAGTCCAGTAGTAATACAATCCCTGTAGGTTATAAGATTCAAATACAAACATGATATGCACCTTCTTCAAATGATGCGTCCATTAGAAATGTGAAACGCTGGAAAGAGTTAGAAGGTTGATGGAATCGATGTAAGAAGTGTTGGATAAACGGAAACCCAAGTTGCCTCAATCCTGGCAACGCCTCATGCCTCACCATGCGCAGTGTTGTCCTAACGTTGCACAACTTCCATAGTTGAACAATTCTAATCATGGAATACATTATAGTCATTTCAGACATTTACTGTGTTTCCGACATGTGAATTTTAAACCTAAAATTTACCTTTCATAAAATTCCAACGCAACCATTACATTACCTAAAATTTCATTACATAATTTCTAACATAACATTTTATTACATGAAACTGCATGGCATAAATTCTAACATAAAATTTTATTACATAAAATTGCATGCCATAATTTCTGAACATAAATTGCATTACAGTCACTTCAAACTTTTACTGCATTTTAGACATGTAAAATCAGTCAAAAATTTCAGACATATGACTTCGAGAATCGATTCGGCAGATGAATTCCATCATAAAAATCACGCATGGTAGAGGAAGGGATTTTCGGTGAAACTGGAACCAAATACAACTCAGAATAATCAGACTAACAGATCTAAATCGTATATCATAAACATTCTATCATTCAATAAAAAGCGTATTGTTGCTTGTTCGCCTGCTCTGAGTGTCGTCCGCGCGCTCCATGCTGCTCCTGCTCGTTGATCATCGTGACCTCACCGGTACCTCCCAGCCAACGCTAGGGGTACTCTACTTCCCCCTTAGCCCCTCGAGCCGCAAAGGGGCCACACACTATCTAGATGGTACGTCTAGCTCCCAGCTCGCCTCGCAAGCTCGAGCTACCACTCCTCTCCGAGCTGGGAAATCCCAACTCCCACAAGTAAATCAGTCAAGTCACTAATTCGGCAGCGTAACGTTACGCTAACATCCCATCCCCTTCTTCCTTCTCCTCCCTCTCTTTTATAGAGTTTTTCAACCTCCATTATTTCCCTAAATCTCATTTAATTAAAGTTTTAATAAAAAATTCCTAAAAATTCACCTTCGTACAAGTGTCATCCATCCCCCACTTTCCTCCAATAATTATTTTCTTTAATTTATTAATTGTCTCATTTCCCTCACCCTCCTAGATCTACTCCTAAATTTACTCCTAGGTGTCCCTAGATTCCCTTACAAGTTTTAAAGGCTTTCCCTATTATGAAGTTGCTAATTTAGTTCAATTTAGAAGGTTCTTAAATGCAGATTCTTTACTAAGTTGACCTCCCACGTTTTACCATAAGTTCCCCTCTTTCCCCTTTTATGTTACCTCCATTCCCTAGTTTCCCAATTTTTTTTATATTTCCTTCTTTCCCCTTTTATTAGAGCCAAAAATGACAATTGTGCAAGTTAACCTCTCTTCCCTTTTATTATAATTTAGTATCTTTTTAAACTATCAAAAGTTAAAATAATTAATTTCCTCTTTACATTTAATATCCACCGATTTTATTTAATTTCTTACTCTCTTCATTTTACCGAAAAATTTATGAAGACCAAAATTATTACTCAACTGGTTTTTATTTTAACTTTTTATTATTTTATTTTTACATAGATATTTTCTTAAGGGTAGACAAAGTTTTTACTCCTAGCGAAATTTTTAGACTTAGAATTTAGATTATGCACTCGGTGACATTTAATTAGGGAAGTTTTTTTTTTTTTTAATTTCTTAGCGCGTTAATTGTCTTAGGTCCATGTAGGTTCATACCTCCATCATTATCAACGCGATGTTCCCTTCAGGACGCACTACGTGCTCCAAGGGTGCCACTCGCCTCTTTTGTTTCTTTTGTGCGGCGTGCCCTTTAGGATGCACCACGTGCTCCAAGGGTGCCAGTCGCGTCTTTTGTTTCTTTTGCGCGACGTGCCCTTCAGGACGCACCACGTGTTCCAAGGGTTCCACTCGCCTCTTGACTGATTGGTAGACATCAATAACCCCTGGATTCAACACTCTACCAGGTGAACTTGTGGGAGACTAAGGGCTTCTAAGGAATAAGGCCCATGCCTTATTATGTGCCCCTTAGAATCATCATGAGTGACTGTTGCAGTCTACCCTCACGACATCATGGGTCCTCTCTAACTAGGTAATCGTTAACCTACAGTTCGAGCCACGACGGGAGTGCTAGTTGGTTGTGGTAGGGTTACTGTTTACACCTCTCCCTCGACCTCTATGGTAGTCGTGTGTGACCCCTTTACTCCATATGTGAGTCTGGTCGGCAAGCTATTGTTAGCCGACATCATCAACAAATCATGTAAGAACATGCCACATCATATCATCTAATCAAAATGTATTAATATCATAGTAAATCAATCAAACCCCAATAGAACACTCCCTGACTCGATCCAGATTCCAAGGGGTTCCATCGATGCCACTGCATCCTCAAGGTCCAAAACCCTGCTCACTTAGTAAAACCAAGTCAATAGGACCTATCTATGTCAATGTAGTAAAACCACATGTCATCTACCCATGACGCATCATAATCAAAGTCAAATGTTTTAATATCGTAATAATCCAGATCACTTGCGAGCAAGTGTCCTCAAAGAATAAGTTCGCCTAGTGCACCAGAGCGAGATGTTACATACACCCCCTCTTGGTCTAAACTTCGTCCCAAAGTTTCTTAGTATAAATGCTGAAATAAGTGTATCACAGTATCGTATGTCTATCTATCAAACAAAAATGGAAACTGTTGGTGCATATCATATGCGTCCTCCCACGTCACCGAGTGTGGACTATAATTGTCCCACTAGACCTTGACCTGATCCACCGTTCGATGTCGTACCTGTCGAATACGATGATCCAAGATGCAGACCGACTTAGCCGTGAGAGCTCCCTCATCTAATACCTGCAAGGAACTCATGTTAATAACATGTGTAGGATCACTAATATAATGTCTCAAAACAGATACATGGAAAACTTCGTGCATACGCCTCAATGAATCAGGCAAGGCTAGTCGATAGGCCATGGTCCCCTTTCTCTCCACAATATAGAAAGGTCCCATGAACCTAGGAGAGAGTTTCTCTCCCCTCCCAAACTTGTTCAAAATCTTATGCGGTTTAACTCGCAAGAAGACTAGATCGTCGACCTCGTAACTACGATCAACACGATATGCATCGACATAAGTCTTCTGTCGATCCTACACTTCTTTAATCCTTTGTCTTATCGTTTTCATTTGCTCTTCCATTTCTTGGATCGCTTCTGGTCCCACCAGGACCCTATCCTCAAGCTGATCCCAACTCAAGGGAATCCGACATGGTCGCCCGTAAAGAAACTCGAAAAGCGCCATCTTAATGGTGCTCTGGTAACTGTTGTTGTAAGTGAACTCTACTAAAGGAAAGAATTCTTCCCAATGCTTTTGTTGGTCCATCACGTACATGCGCAACATGTATTCCAAGGTTTGGTTCGTTCGTTCGGTCTTCCCTTCAGTCTCTGGGTGATACGCAGTACTAAAGTTAAGTTGGGTTCCCAAGGCCTCTTGGAAACTCGTCCAAAATCATCCAGTAAACACTGATCCTCGATCGGATATAATCTTCGTAGACATGCCATGTAGCCTCACAATCTCACTGATGAAAACTCTAGCTATGTCAGGTGCCTGATACGTGATACGCATAGAATAAAGTGGGCACTCTTCATCAGAGTGTCTACTACTACAAAAATCGAGTCATGTCTCCTTGTCATCAGTGGCAATCCAACAATAAAATCCATTGAAATAACTTCCCATTTCGATTCTGGAATGGCATGTGGTTGAAGTAATCCTGTTGGGTGCCTATGTTCAGCCTTTACCTGCTGACACTCTAGACATCTGGCCACATAGTTGACTATGTCGGCCTTCATTCCCTTCCAGAAAAATAATGGTTTAAGGTCTGCCCTCATCTTCATGACTCCCAGGTGAGCCATGTAAACTGCTCTATGAGCCTCGCTCAGGATCAACATCCTCAACTCGTCGTTTGGCAGTACGTAAATCAAACTTTTAAACCTCAATAAACCATCGCTATCAAATGAAAATCCATGATATCGTGGTACCATCATTGTGTTTTGTCCGATAAAACCCTCGACCTCTTTGTACCAGTCGTCGTCACGTTGTAAAGTTAGAATATTTTCACGTAGATTCATCTGAAGAGGCAACACTGAAAATATGTGTGGCCTCCAACTCAAAGCATCCGCCACTCGGTTCACTTTTCCCTTTATGTAAGTAATCTCAAAGTCGTACTCGCTAGGCAATTCCAACCAATGCCATTGTCGCACGTTTAGGTCACTTTGTGAAAAAATGTGTTGTAGTCCACAATGATCAGTATTTAGTTCAAATTTTCATCCAAAAAGGTAGTGTATCCAAACCTTCAAGGCATATACAATGGATAATAACTCCAAATCGTGCGTCACATAGTTCTCCTCATGCCTTCTCAGTTTCCTCAAAATGTAAGCAATCACTCGTCTGTCTTGCATCAAGACTCCACCTAAACCTTCCTTGGATGCATCTGTGCATACCAAGAAGTTCACGTCCATGTCAGGGACCTTTAGTATCAGTGATGTTGTCAACAAATCCTTAAGCCTCTCAAATGATTTCGCGCATTTCTCGGTCCAAACAAACTTCTTGTTTTTCTTCTGCAATTTCGTGATCGGATTTGATATCTTCGAAAATCCCTTGACAAACCGTCGATAGTATCCTACTAAACCCATAAAGCTACACACTTCTGTGACATTCATCGGTGCAGACCATTCCATAATAGCCTCGACCTTGGTTGGATCCATGGCGATGCCTTCGCCGGAGATGACATGCCCTAAGTAGTGAATCCTCGATTGATAAAAATATCATTTGGACAATTTCTCATACAATTTGTGCTCTCATAGACACTGTAGTACCAAGCGTAAGTGCTCGTCATGCTCCTTCGTTGTACGAGAGTAAATCAAAATATCGTCAATGAACACTTGGACGAACTTGTCCAAGTACTCCCGGAACACCCCGTTCATCAAACTTATAAATACCCCTGGGGCGTTTGCCAGTCCAAATGGTAAAACAGTAAACTCGTAATGTCCAAACCTTGTCTTAAAGGTGGTCTTAGGGATTTCATCCTACTTGATCTGCAACTGGTGATACCCTGATCGCAAATCGATCTTGGAGAACACCGCTGCACCCTTCATTTGATCGAATAGATCATCAATTCTCGGTAATGGATATTGATTCTTGATCGTAGCCTTGTTCAGTTGATGGTAGTCAATGCAAAGCCTCCCCGATCCGTCCTTCTTTCGTATGAAAATAACAGGTGCACCCCATGGTGACACACTAGGATGTATCAATCCCAGGTCCAACAACTCCTTCAGTAACATCTTCAACTCTCGTAACTCCAGAGTCGACATCTGATAAGGCATTCTTGCTATCGGTTCAGTCCCCGGTTTTAGGTCTATGGTAAACTCCAATTCCCTCTCGGGAAAAATCCCAGGTAACTCCTCTGGAAATACGTCTGCAAACTCTCTCACCACCGGAAGGTGTTTTAGACCGTCCGCTACTCCCCTCTTGTTTAACGCAAGGATCGCATAAATCTTTCACCCCTTGCACATACTCTTCCGTAGTTGTAAGGAAGAGATGAACCTTAGGGAAAATCCCTAGTTCCGGCCTACAATCACATGTCTCTATCCCTCGTCATCAACCAAGCTCAACCGTTTCATCTTACAGTTGAGTATCGCCTCATGCGATTCCAACCAATCCATACCAATCACGACATCATAACATCCTAGGATCGTGACGTATAGGTTGGCCCTTGTGACAAACTCTCCCAGGTTAAGGACATAGCCCATAACCTTTCCTCCAACCTTCTATTTGGCTCCCGAAGCCATCTCTATGAAGCTAAACTCATCCTGTTTGACTGCCTTTACCTTAATCCTTTTTAGTACTGCACCAAAAATGAAACTCTCGGTAGCACCGGGATCTATCAAAACACTAAGGGTCTGGTTAGCGACGGTACCTGTCGTCTCGAGCATAGTCGACCGATGCTCTGCCTGGCGGTTATTCACCACTACGTGAATCCGATGGGCCTTGCTCATATCTCCCACGGTAGTGGGTCCTGCTGATCTAGATGCTCTGATCCTCTCCATAGGGCAGTCACGCTGGTAGTGTGGCTCCCCACACGTCCAACACCCCTTCTTCGGCCTAGTAGTCCTGGTACCCGAAGTAGAAGATGACGGCCCATCGTCTTGGAACCATGGTCTGTTCTGCTGAACAGGCCTAAACTGTTGCTGCTGTGGGCGACGTTGCTATTGATGCTATGGTCCCTAAAAAGGTGTCTGTTGCTGAGGCATCAGTCATCAGGGTGTAGTGAAAGTGGATCCCCTCTGGAAGCCATGATAGCCTGGCATATGTTTCGCTGGTGTCTGGTGTTGTTGTGTTCCAGATGAACCCTGCCCTGCTGGTCTCGCTAGAGTCCTGGTCTGCCCCCCACTGATAATCTCCTCCTCTTCTATGAGGGCCTTCTGGACGACATCGTGCAAGGTTTGGGGCATCAAAATCCTGACCTTTGCACATAGACTGCCATTAAGGCCGAACACGAACCTGTTGACCTTAAGTTTCTTAGTGTTAATGTGTGAAGCATACCGGAGAAGCTCCATAAAACAGACCTCGTACTCGGGCATCGTACAACCTCCCTGTCGTAAGGTGTTGAACTCATTAAGGTGACGCTCAATGAATTCCTCTGAAAGGTACCTCTCTCGGAACCGTTCCTCGAATAGTTCCCATGACACGTCTTCGACGGCCATGTTCATTTGGCATAGGAGCATCTTCCACCATAGAAGAGTGATCCCCTTCAGTTGAAAAGCTACCATGCGAACCTTCATGTTGGAGGTATAATCGCGAAGTGAGAAGCACATCGCCATGTTCTCCAACCATGCCTCAGAGGCTGCGTTGTTCGGGGCACCAAAGAACTCGATAAATTTGACCTTCTCAAGTTCACGGTGAATGCTACCAGTAACGGCCGGTGCGCGCAGCGGAACCTTAGCTGGTGCCGACGCTCTGGCCTCATATCTGTCCAAACGGATGATCAGTTCCTAGGACATGCACTGAAAAGATCTCATCATCCCGACTACATCGCCAACTGCTATTTTCTCTTTTCCGAGAACCTGCTCATCTCCTGAGAGGTTAGACCCCTCAGGCATGGATGCTACAAAAGGTGTCGCGCCTCCTCCCCTACCACCCCGTCGTCTGCCTCCGCGGTATCCTCTAACCATGATTACCTACACGCACACAATAAACTCGATTAGCAATAGTATAATCCAATCATGTCACAAAAGCCATAGCAATCCCAAGTCGCGGGTCGAACCCGCTCTGATACCATATGTAAGGACCCTCCTCGTTACGAAGACAACCTCTTAAAACAAGTGCAATTTTTTTTTCTTTTGTGTGTGCGCATGTGTACAAGGATAATAAATACATTCGACTCTGCATCACCACACGACGACGAACATGGCGCTTGCAACTGCAACAATAACATAACAATCTAAGATGCACATTAAGTATCTGCAAGAAAGGTACGACAATCAACCGACAAAATAAATAAGACTGACTACCCATCCATCCTACCCTGCAATGGTTAGGACCTCCATGACACATAAACAACGCTCAAGCCCAGGTTCCCATCGATTTTGACCATTTAAGGTCTCAGGGCTGACAACTCTTCTGAGGAACAAGGAGGTGTCTACATCCCGCCCGACACAAGTAGACCAATCCTACTAAGCTAAAGACAATAACATACCCATCAATATCACAATCAACAAGGTTATCTTCATTAAAGCAATTTGCGGTAGTGAATCATTAATAACTCATTAAATTAATCACTACTATCACAGTATTTCATGGGAGGTTTACTTTTAATCAACTACAACACTATGGCAATTAATAAGCAAGTAAGTTAATTAACACAACTTATTCCAACCTCCATTTCGAGCCCTGCAATGCATGTCTAAAGTGCATAATGACACCAAGGTGTAATCTAAATTTAGTCTTAAAACAAATCAGTTGCGCAAATTTAAATTACCATGTCATCAGAGTACTATCTCAATCAACTACCTTAAATTGTTATTAATGTCATAAGTATTCTATTTGAAAATCATGATCTAATAATCATGTAGTTATATATATTACAATGTATCAAATAGATTATTCACCCCTTCACAAACCTTACACTAAATTCCTCATCCCAAAGTAATAATAGTAATAATAATTGTTATTATTATTATTAATAATTAATAAAAATAACATCTCATTACTTAAAACATGTTAATCATAAAAGTCTTAACCATAAAAATCTCAACCATTCATGACCATGTAAAGATATATAAATACAGATTTTGTAATACTCATACACCTCCTTCATTATGAATAAATAAAGAATCTACACTATAATGGTTCATGTACCTTTCGATACACCTATAACATTACAGAATAATAAAGGTCCGATTAAAGGATATTATTGACTAAATTTAGCGAAGAAATGAGGCAACAACTGCACGGGGAGTGAGTATAGCTGCAAAGAAAATTCAAGTTTTATAATTAATTTAAGTCATTCCTTTTTCAAGGGAACAAGCTCCACTTGTTACCTGGGCGCACAAGTTTCGGCAAAAAGAAAAAGGGAAAGTTCAGCTCATCAATCCAAGGGAAGTAATGTTCTAATTCTGTAATTAAGGGACATAATTCCTTTCATCTCTAATTTAAGTAATAAATGAAAAAAAAGGGCATTCCATTTTCAACATCTTTTCATAAATAGCAACTGAAGACAAAATTTGGTAATTACTTGATGGTCCATTTTAGGTGAGGACAGTGATTGGTAAAAGTAGGATGCAAGTTAAGACAAGGAAGGTCATATGCCAGGAAACTTGTGAGGAAGGGTTTATCCTGTGTAGAAGGAAAATTTACCTCACGTATTAAATGATAAATACGACAAAAAAGGTTAATAAACTTATCAATTAAACCACCGCTCAAAAACACCTTGCAAGGGATAGGTTCAAGAATTAGGGGTGGTTCTATAATCAGAAAATTTCAGCAAAGGAATCGACACACAGATTTTCTCGTAATTAAAGTGAAGGCAAAGGAAGGGCGTTTTCAGGCGGTAAAAATTTAAGAAATTTACACAGGTTGCAGGGAAAAAATTGGGTTAAGTTCACACAGTGTAGAGGCGGAAATGGTAAGATAATTATTTACTGTGTTAGGGGCGAGAACAATGATATTATTACAGTTGCAGAGGCAAGTTGAAAAAGGTTTTAATATGGAAAGCAGAGGCGAACTGATACAACTTCCATACAGTTTGAAAGGGGCGAAAGGATAATAGTTCAAACGGGTTCGGTTCAGGGTTTAAGTCCAGTAGTAATACAATCCCTGTAGGTTATAAGAATCAAAGACAAACATGATATGCACCTTCTTCAAATGATGCGTCCATTAGAAATGTGAAACGTTGGAAAGAGTTAGAAGGTTGATGGAATCGATGTAAGAAGTGTTGGATAGACGGAAACCCAAGTCGCCTCAATCCTGGCAACACCTCATGCCTCACCATGCGCAGTGTTTTCCTAACGTTGCACAACTTCCATAGTTCAACAATTCTAATCATGGAATACATTACAGTCATTTCGGACATTTACTGCGTTTCCGACATGTGAATTCTAAACCTAAAATTTACCTTTCATAAAATTCCAACGCAACCATTACATTACCTAAAATTTCATTACATAATTTCTAACATAACATTTTATTACATGAAACTGCATGGCATAAATTTTAACATAAAATTTTATTACATAAAATTGCATCGCATAATTTCTGAACATAAATTGCATTACAGTCACTTCGAACTTTTACTGCATTTTAGACATGTAAAATCAGTCAAAAATTTCAGACATATGACTTCGGGAATCGATTCGGCAAATGAATTCGATCATAAAAATCATGCATGGTAGAGGAAGGGATTTCTGGTGCAACCGGAACCAAATACAACTCAGAATAATCACACTAACATATCTAAATCGTACATTATAAACATTCTATCATTCAACAAAAAGTGTATCATTTCATGTTCGCCTGCTCCGAGTGTCGTCTGCACGCTCCGTGCCGCTCCCAATCGCCAACCGTCATGACCTCACCGGTACCTCCCAACCAACACTAGGGGTAATCTGCTTCACCCTTATCCCCCCGAGCCACAAAGTGGCCACACACTATCCAGATGGTACGTCTAGCTCCCAGCTCGCCTCGCAAGGCCGAGCTACCACTCCTCTTTGAGCTGGGAAATCCCACCTCACACAAGTAAATCAATAAAGTCACTAATCCGCCAGCATAATGTTACACTAACAGTTGATCCCCATCTTCCTTCTCCTCCCTCTCTTTTATAGATTTTTTCAACCTCCACTCTTTCCCTAAATCTCATTTAATTAAAGTTTTAATAAAATTTTCCTAAAAATTCTCTTTCGTAAAAGTGTCATCCATCCTCCACTTTCCTCCAATAATTATTTTCTTTAATTTATTAATTGTCTCATTTCCCTCACCCACCTAGAGTTACTCCTAAATTTACTTCTAGGTGTCCCTAGATTCCCTTACAGGTTTTAAAGGCTTTCCCTATTATAAAGTTTCTAATTTAGTTCAATTTAGAAGGTTCTTAAATGCAGATTCTTTACTAAGTTGACCTCCCGCTTTTTACCATAAGTTCCCCTCTTTCCCCTTTTATGTTACCTCCATTCCCTGGTTTCCTAAAAAAAATTATATTTCCTTCTTTCCCCTTTTATTAGAGCCAAAAATAACAATTGTGCAAGTTAACCTCTCTTCCCTTTTATTATAATTTAGTATCTTTTTAAACTATCAAAAGTTAAAATAATTAATTTCCTCTTTACATTTTATATCCACCGATTTTATTTAATTTCTTAAACTCTTCATTTTACCCAAAAATTTATGAAGACCAAAATTATTACTCAAGTGGTTTTTATTTTAACTTTTTATTATTCTATTTTTACATAGATATTTTCTTAAGGGTAGACAAAGTTTTTACCCCTAGCGAAATTTTAGACTTAGAATTTAGATTCTGCACTGGGTGACATTTAATTAGGGAAGTTTGTTTTTTAACTTCTTAGCGCGTTAATTGTCTTAGGTCCACCTAGGTTCATACCACCATCATTATCAACGCAACGTGCCCTTCAGGATGCACTACGTGGTCCAAGGGTGTCACTCACCTCTTTTGTTTCTTTTGCACGACGTTCCCTTCAGGACGCACCACATGCTCCAAGGGTGACACTTGCCTCTTTTGTTTCTTTTGCGCGACGTGCCCTTCAGGACGCACCATGTGCTCCAAGGGTGCCACTTGCCTCTTGACTGATTGGTAGACATCAATAACCCCTGGAGTCAACACTCTGCCAGGTGAACTTGTGGGAGACTAAGGGCTTATAAGGAATAAGGCCCCCGCCTTATTGCTCACCCCTTAGAATCATCGTGAGCGACTGTCACAGTCTTCCCTCATGGCATCGTGGGTCCTCTTGAACTAGGTAATCATTAACCTACCATTCGAGCCATGACGGGAGTGCTATTAGGTTGTGGAAGGGTTGTTGTCCACACCTCTCCCTCGAACTCTCTGGTAGTCGTGTGTGACCCCTTTACTCCATATGTGAGTCTGGTCGGAAAGCTATCGTCATCCTTCATCATCAACAAATCATGTATGAACATGCCACATCATATCATATAATCAAAATGTATTAATATCACAGTAAATCAATCAAACCCCAATAGCACACTCCCTGACTCGATACGGAGTCCAAGGGGTTCCCTCGATGCCTCTGCATCCTCAAGGTCCAAAACCCTGCACACTTAGTAAAACCAAGTCAATAGGACCTGTCTATGTCAATGTAGTAAAACAACATGTCATCTACCCATGACGCATCATAATCAAAGTCAAATGTTTTAATATCATAATAATTCAGATCACTTGCAAGCAAGTGTCCTCAAAGAATAAGTTCACCCAGTGCGCCAAAGAGGGATGTTACACAATGTATCATTATCATCCAATAATTGTAGAGTAAATAAGCAATGAACAAATGAACAATCATACACATACACAGTACACCAATGTTTTACGTGGAAACCCAAAGTGGGAGAAAACCACAGAATGCTTTTTCAGAAATTAGGCTTAGATATCCTTTGGTTACCTTAGAAACCTATAGATATTAAATATTCTCAAGTGTGATTTAAAATGAGAGAGCCTTTCTTCTTATTTATACTCTCCAAGTAGCTTCCTTAAAAACATCTTCTAGGTCACTTTGCCCACTTTCCTTATTTTAGGGTTAACCCACTTCTAATTTCTCCATTAAATTTATTATTTAAACAATTTATTTTGTATTCACTTTGAATTATAGTACGCTCATCACTTCAATTTATTAATTACGTTCGAAAATCTCTTAAACCACTTTGACTACTTTGACCTTTTGGGGCTTCTAGATGACATATGAAAGTCCTCCAACTTCTTAAGGCCATAACTCTCAAACCGTGAGGAGTTATGTGACATTCCACATACCACCAGAAATGGAATGAAATGTAATATCCAGATAGAATAGTATTACCTTCAAATATATCAAAACTCATACCATTATCCATCAAACAACTTGGGTCCATTACCCAAACCTAGGTTCTCCAACTCCTTATGGCCATAACTCTCTAACCGTGGGGAGTTATTTGACGTTCCACATACCACCAGAAATGGAATGACATGTACTATCCATATAGAATAGTCTTACCTTCAAATATATTAAAAATCATACCATTATACATGAAACAACCTTGGGTCCATTACCCAAACCTTTGTGCTACTAGAATTCGCTACCAGACTTTCTCCAAGGGTTGACATAAATCAATAAGGGTTGAAATCAATCTATAATATCAGTCTCCAATGGTTGACATCAATGACAACTAACAATCCATACCAACCATTCATAAACCTAAGCCAATTGTCTGACAGTATAATGGTATGATTTTTAATATATTTGAAGGTAAGACTATTCTAGATGGATAGTACATGTCATTCCATTTCTGGTGGTATGTGAAATGTCACATAACTCTTCACTATTAGAGAGTTATCGCCATGTGAAATTAGAGAACCCTCATGAGTCATCCAGAAGCCCCAAAAGGTCAAAGTAGTCAAAGTGATTGCAAAGAATAAATTATTTAAATTATAAAGTGAAGTGATGAGTGTACTATAAGTCAAAGTGGATACAAAATAAATTATTTAAATAATAAATTTAATGGAGAAATTACTAAGTGGACAAGTGGTTAGAAGTGGGTTAGCCCTAAAACAAGGAAAGTGGTTTAAGATGGTTAGAAGGTAAATAATAAAGTGAAGTGATGAGTGTACTACAAGTCAAAGTGGATACAAAAGAAATTATTTAAATAATAAAGATAATGGAGAAATTACTAAGTGGACAAGTGGTTAGAAGTGGGTTATCCCTAAAATAAGGAAAGTGGTTGAAGATGGTTAGAAGATAAATAATAATGTGAAGTGACGAGTGTACTACAAGTCAAAGTGGATACAAAAGAAATTATTTAAATAATAAATCTAATGGAAAAATTACTAAGTGGACGAGTGGTTAGAAGTGATTTAGCCCTAAAATAATGAAAGTGGTTAAAGATGGTTACAAGGTAACCCCTTGAGAAATCTACATAAAAGTATAAATAAGAGGAAAGGGTCTCTCATTTAATTACACATGAGCATATTGAATATCTACAAGTGACTCAGGTAACCAAAAGATATCTAAGGATAATTTTAGAGGGAAGGTGAAGTAAAGAAGGCCAAAATTCAAGGGAGGATAAATTCTTTTGATGATGCTTTCTAAGGTATGTTAATTACAAGTCATCTCACCATTTTCAGAATAATTTTTTTTTCTAGAATGATTCCGATCGAAAAATCTGTAGTACATTGAGGAAACATATCCAATTAGATGTGGTATAAATTTCATCTTGTTGGTCATTGAATTTTTGGCGTTACACTCTGTGGAAAATAGGGTTTGTGGCCAGTCGCAAAACTAGTCTAAAACGGGCGTTTCAGGTAAAAACGTCATAACTTCTTCATAATAGATCCAAATTTAGTAAGAAAAAATGTATTGGTTAGATTATAGTCTTAAGTATTCTTTGTATCATTTTCATATCCATACAACAAATATTATGTGAGGGGAATTGTCTACAATTTTGATCTCTAGAATAAGCCAAAATTCAACAAGGTATGTCATTTTTTCTATAAATCCTTTTCTGGGAGGTTTCAAGAAGTGAAACCTGGAGAAATTATAGAAAAGACATTGAAGAACACTGTGTACTATTTTTAGACCTTTATTCATTACAGGTACATAGTTATGATTATTGGAAGTTAGGGTTGTTGACTAATCCAAAACTAGTCATGTGAGAGGAAAGTAAAGTTTGATGAAAATGCTAGTCTCTTGTTGTTAAAGTTAAGGAAGATTTGCAGGTATGTGATCATATACACCAGGTCTATTACAGAGTTTCAAATCAGATTTGGATGATGAAATTGATGAGGTATTTTTGTTGAGGTACATGTTGGGTACATGGTTGAGACAAGTAGCTGATGAGTTGGCACATACATGAGGTATATATTTGATGATGTTGGTACACCTTGATGAGGCATAGTTTATGTGTATTTTATACATGATTGGTAGATATTTGGTGCATGGTTGATTCACTCATTGATGGTATAGGTTGAGGTATAGGTTGGTGCATGGTTGATGCACTTGTTTATGATATAGGTTGATTACAGGATTTTTGGTACAAGTTATTACAGGTTGTTTGATGCAGGTTGATTGGTACAGGTTTGCAACATTATATATCACAATGATAGAGTGGCACTGGTTCCATCATTCTACTTCTACATCAGGGTGTTTGGACGGAGAAAGGATAGGTGCTTGTAGTGACATTCCGGTTGTAGCCAAAGAACATAGGGGGTTGTAGCCTCCTTCTGGTTGTAGCCAAAGAATTGGGGAGTTGGAGCTTCTCTCATGTTGTAGCCTGAGAAACTAGGGGGTTGGAGCCTCCTTCCAGTTGCAGCTGGAAAATAAAGGAAGTTGGTTCTTCCAATGAATGTAATTCTTAAATACATATAAGAAAAAACATTTCGTGGTTTTCTCCCGCTTTGGGTTTCCATGTAAAAACATTGGTGTATTTTGTATGTGTATGATTGCTCATTTGTTCATTGTTTATTTACTCTGCAACTATTGGATGATAATGCTACATTGATATAACACTTTCATTTTGTGGTGAAAAAGGATTAAATTTCTTTATTACTGATTCACCCCCCTTCTCAGTAATCCAACAAGTCCCCTCATTAGCTAGGTATTGTTTGTAAAGTTAGAACATGTAGTTACATCCTTTATTTTTATAATTTAGTATTTTTCTACACTTCTGATTCTCATTCATAGTTACTTCCTGGTTTGTTGCAATTCCTACAATTGTGAATATAAAAGTGCATTGTGTGGATTTTCTTTCATATTTGGAATAAGAGATTCGAGTAGATTTAGTTCTTGATTTTAAACTATTGTTTGTATAAACTTAACTTTGTGTTGACTAACTACAATCCATGTGGTGTCTGAACTATTAATTGAAGGAATATATTTTTACAAGTGAGATACAATTTGTTCATCTTTCAATTTTTCTCTTTCTGCTGCAACTCATTTTATTCAATTTCTAAAGTCTGTGTTGCGTGATCTTGATTATAAGCCACAACACATCTTATATCTATTTTGAAACTGCAATCTGTGTGAAACTATATGCTGCAATTTGTGTTGTGATCATTTTATGCTGCAACTTGAATCACTGTAAATCCTTCTTTTGTGTTGGAACTCCGCTTGCATCTGTACCTTAGTTGATTACTTTTTTATATTTTTATGATTGATGAATTCTACATGGTTTTTGTGAACAAGGATTCCAACATACTGAAATGAGTCACCATTAGGAGATAGTATAGATTTACTTTCCTTCTCAATGTGATTTCAATGCATAAAGCGTTTTTCAATCCTCGCAAAGTGTGATTTTTTCTATTCCGCAGCATGATTTTAATTTACCAAGTGCAATTTCAATTCTGTAAGTGTAGTTTCAATTTCCACAATAGTGATTTATTTTCTGCAAGAGTGATTCAATTTCTTCAAGAGTGATTTATTTGCAGAAGAGTGATCTTCATTTCATGCATGTTCAACATTTACTTTTGTGCAAGAGTGAATGCTTGATTTATGACAATATTATACTACAACTTTTGCATAAACAACAAGATTCTTTTGCATATACAGTTCATGACAGGTCAAAATTCAATAAGACCTTGTATTGATAATTAAATGAACAAATTTCCAATTGCTTATTAAGATGATTAAAATTTAATTGAAATGTATATCAATGGGTGGTCTTGAAATCATGCATGTCAACCTGTTTGTGTTTCCCTTTTTATACCTGATGACTAGATAAAACTATTGTAAAAATACCATCCACTTATAATGAATGGTTTTTTGTAGCTTACTATGGGCCTATAATATTGTAACAACTGGTGATCTATGTGGATGATAATCTCCTTTCCCATAAAATAGTTCTTACACTTATTGATAGATTGAACCAATGCATATATTTATTTTTCATAGGTAGGGTAGTTGAGAAATACCCCATGAAATATTTCATAATGATAGAATATAGGCCTTTCCCCTTACACCAAAACTCTTCCCATGGCATACCCACTTGCATCTATCTCCAATTAGAAAGGATTTTGCAAGTTTGGTAATGTGAGAATTGGTTCTTGACTGCTCTTTCTTTTTATCTCATCAAAATCCTTCTACTGATTCTTCCCCCTATAGAAACTCTTACCACTCATTGTTATGGTGTGGAGTGGTGTAGCTACAGCTGAAAATGAAGCTATGAAATTCCTCCAGTACTATGGTGTCCCAACAAATTTCATAACTTTAGATACAGTTATAGGAACTGGCCATTTCATGATAGCTAACATATTTACAAAATACATATTGAGTTCCCCTCCACTAATCACATACCCAAAATACACCAATAACTACTAAGAAAACTCACATTTCTTGAGGTTAGATAAGAACTGGTGCTCTTCAAATGTAGATCTATAAACCAATGTATCATACAAATATACTATAACAAATGAATCTAAATATGGGTGTAATACATAATTCATGAGTCTCATAAATGTAGTTGGTGAATTACATAATCCAATTTGAATGACAAACCATTCATATAAACCTTGCCTTGTCTTGAAGGAGGTATTCTAGGTGTCTTTTTATTTGATACATACTTGGTGGTATCCTAATTTCAAATCCAACTTGGTGAAGTACTTGGTGTGATACAACTAGTTTAACAAATCATTGATCCTGGGTAGAGGTATCGATTCTTGAGTGTAATATTGTATAAATATCTATAATCGATAGACATCTTAAAAGTTGCATCCTTATTGGGTACTATAATGATATATGACCCACAAGGAAATGTTCTCTATTGAATCATTCCCCTCTCTATAAGTTGTTGCAACTTCTTCTTCACTTCATTTGCTTCCAAAAAATAGACTATCTTTATATCCCAATGTTCAACAATGGGTAGTTTGGAAATAATTGTATTTCGTGCTTCACTTTCATGTGGGTTGGTATCCCTTTAGGCTCCTAGAAAACTCTTATGTATTCCTTTAGTAACTCCTCCAATTGATTCTTCTTTTCTTTATTACACCCCATCAGGGATGCCTTTAATCTTATCAACTCCTCATCAGACTAATTTTCTCGTAAGAAAAGTAAAACTTATTTCTTACTGCAACTGATCAATGTCTTGGCTTGTTTGGAACTTACCAATGAGATCTTATATTTACTTGTGTGTGTGTTGACTATGTAGGACTTCCCATTCTTCATCAGGCGGTATTGATTTTCTCTCAACCTAAATATTTCATCCCTCATATACATGTAAGGGCTCTCAAACACTATACCACACACATCTAGGGGTACTACATTAATCTTACATTATTTCATTACCTTGATATTTTCATCCTTGTTTAACCATCCCAATGGATATGGGTTGGGATGATCGTGAACCTCCAATCCAAGGTTACTGACTAGATCCACTGCTATGAGATTAGCCTATGAATCAATGTTGAAAAAATCATGTATCATGGTCTTATTGACATGGATCTTGATGTGGAAGAGTTTAGGAATCTCCCTCTCTTCCTGGTGATAAGGGATACTTATATTCACCTTATTCTACACTAATGTGTAGAAAATATTCCCATCCACATCATAGCTAAATTCAACATGATTTCTCAAACCCGTGGCTAGAACATTATTTTTCTTTGCATACTCCTTGTGTTTCTTTAGGTTCAATGTTGGATGTAGTTTCCAACATTTTTCCTCAATGTGACCATCAATATTGCAATGGTTACAATGGTTTTTGGGATCCTTTTGTTTATGTACATTAGATTCTATCTTCTTATCCTCCACCCCTTCCACCTCTTCTTCCCCTCCTTGGAAGCTTCTCGATGCTCTTTATTCTTCGAACCACTTGGTTTCCCTCTCTCATGGCCTATGTTTTCCAGATAGTGTTCCTGTACACATGTCTTTTCCACTTCTCTTCGCTTGAAAATCATCACTTTATTTCATATATGACTATGTAGACCCCCTAGATACTTGATGAGTACATATGGGTTATCGGGAGAAATACCTAGCATGATGGCCATATTTTTGATCTCACCTTAAAGTATGGATTTATGTCCACTTTGACTTCCATCTTGAATAGGGATTGTGAAGGATTAATGGAACTTGAACTGGGATGATCTTTCTTAGACTCTTTCCTCGACTCCTTTTATAGGTCTTCATTATCTCCCAATTTCTTTTCTGATATGATCTTAGAGTTAGAGCCTCCAACCTCTTCAAACGATTTGATATTTCTTTCTAGAGTCGCCATGAGGAGGGACATATTACTATATATGTCAACGAATTTATCTTCTAGTCTCACAAATATATCCTTTGTTGAATCTTGATGGTTTTTATGAATAGACTCATCATCCATGGCTAGGGTTCTACAATTTTTTTTCTTAAACCGATTCTTGGATCCCTACAAATTCCCACAATCCCCTAAAAAAACCTTTTGTAATATCAATATGATTTATAAACCACCATGGATATTCCACTGGAAGAGTTATTCACAACATAACTTATAATATTATGAAATCTTAGATTTATGTTATTTATTTCCTTAGATCCCATATTTATTATCTCTAGCTTATGACTTGAATTCAAGAAATAACATAAATACAAAAATGAAAGAACGCGAACAAATACACACCATCCACACAATTGAACACAATATTTTACATGAGAAACCCAATACGAGAGAAAATCAAGAATGCGAACAAATACACACCATCCACACAATTGAACACAATATTTTACATGAGAAACCCAATACGAGAGAAAATCAAGAACGCGAACAAATACACACCATCCACACAATTGAACACAATATTTTATATGAGAAACCCAATACATGAAAATAGACTCATCATCCATGGCTAGGGTTCTACAATTTTTTTCTTAAATGTAACATCCCTCTCCGGTGCACTGAGAAAACTTATTCTTTGAGGACACTTGCTCGCAAGTGATCTGGACTTTTATGATAAGAAAACATTTATCCTTGATTATGATGTGATATGAGAGATGACATGAGGTTTTACTGCTTTGACATGGACAGGTGTTATTGACTCGGTTTTACTGAGTGTGCAGGGTTTTTGACCTTGAGGATGCAGAGGCATCGACAGGACTCCTTGGACTTCGGATCAAGTCAGGGAGTGTGCTTTGGGGTTGATTGTTTACTGTGATTTTAGTATATCTGATTTGATGATATGATGTGGACATGTTCTGACACGATTGTTGATGGTGCAGGCTGACGATAGCTTGCCGACCAAACTCACATATGGAGTAAAGGGGCCACACACGATTACTGGAGAGGTTGAGGGAGATGTGTGGACAGTAGCCCTGACATAGCCTACTAGCACTCCCACCGTGGCTCAAATTGTAGGTTAATGATTACCTAGTTCGAGAGGATCCATGATGTCGTGAGGGAACACTGCGATAGTCGCTCATGATGATTCTAAGGGGCGCACAATAAGGCAGGGGCCTTATTCCTTAGAGCCCTTAGTCTCCCCCAAGTTCACCTGGCGGAGTGTTGACTCCAGGGGTTATTGATGTCTACCAATCAGTCAAGTTGGCGAGTGGCACCCTTGGAGCACGTGGTGCATCCTGAAGGGCACGTCGCGCAAAAGAAACACAAGATGGCGAGTGGCACCCTTGGAGCACGTGGTGCATCCTGAAGGGCACGTCGCGCAAAAGAAACAAACGAGGTGAGTGGCACCCTTGGAGCACATGGTGCGTCCTAAAGGGCACTTCGCATTGATGTTGATGAAGGAACAAACCTAGATGGCCCTAATACATTTAACACATTAAGAAATTCTTAAACCACTTCCCTAAATAATTGTCTCCCAGTTCAGAATCTAAGTCCTAAGTCTAAAACTTCTATAGGGTAAAATTTTGTTTAACCTTAAGAAAAGACCCTATAAAAATAAAAATAAAAATTTAAACTAAAAACCACTTAAGTTATAGTTTTAGTCTTCATAATTTTTGGGGGTAAAATGAAGAGAGTAATAATTTAATTAATCTGTGGTTTTAAATTGTAAAGAAGAAATAAATTATTTAACTTGTGGAAGTATAAAAAGATTTTTAAATTAATAATAAAAGGAAGGAGTAAATAGCGCAACTGCCATTTTGGCTCTAATAAAAGGGGAAAGAAGGGGATAATAAAAATTAGGAAACTTAGGAATGGGGAAAACATAATAAGGGAAAGATTTGAACTTATGGTAAAAAACGAGGTCAACATAGTAAGGAATCTGCAATTAAGAACCTTCTAAAAATGAACTAAATTAGCAACTTCATTTTAGGGAAAGTATTTAAACCTGAAGGGGAATCTAGGAACACCTAGGAGTAAATTTAGGAGCAACTCTAGGTGGGTGAGGGAATTGAGACAATTAATAAATTTAAAGAAAATAATTATTGGAGGAAAGAGGGGGATGGATGACACTTGTGCGAAGGAGAATATTTAGAATATTTTTATTAAAACTAAATTTAAATTTGATTTAGGGAAAGCTGGAGGTTCTAAAACTCTATAAAAGAAAGGGAAGATGAGGAAGAAGGACATCGGCGGTTAGCGTAACATTACACTGCTGAGATTGTGACTTGACTGATTACTTGTGGGGAGTTAGGATTTTTCAGCTCGGATAGGAGTGGTAGCTCGGCCTTGTGAGGCAAGCTGGGAAGGTAGACGTACCATCTGGATAGTGTGTGGCCCCTTTGCGGCTCGGGGGGCTAAGGGGGAAGCAGATTACCCCTAGAAATTGGCTGGGAGGTACCGGTGTAGTCTCGACGATCGGTGAACAGGAGCGGCATGGAGCACGGGAGTGGCATAGAGAACGCAGATGTCATCGAAGCGGGAGATAAGGAAAATGTATGCTCCCTTATTTAGTAGAGTAAAATGCATTATGACTTATGCTTGATCTGAATATTTAATGTATTGGATTTGGGTGATTAGATTGATAGCGGACCTCTTTTTCTTAGCCTAGCTGATTGCTTGACTTGCATCCTTCAGTACAACCTTGGCACTGGGATTATCTTGATTTTGATGTTATTTTCTACGCCTGGACTGATAGTATCCCAGTGACCCCTTCCATCAAATGTCCTTATGGCCCTGGCATTTTCTCAATGCAGTCAACACTTTTATTGGTATTCTGGGATGTGTGAGGCCTTTAACCTCAATCTACGTTGTCCTCTTTATAACTGCTTGATTAGGTGTTATAACCGAGAGTTTACAGGTAACTCCATTTTTACTTAGGCCTGCGTTCCTTCTAGAAGTCACACAGGGAAATTCTTAGAACACTGTGCACAAAGATTCTGGATTGTTTTCAATTTTGTGACAACAATACATAGGACACCGATTTTTGTATTGCTTAATGCATTTAAATGTTCAGAGATTGATATATTTCAGAACGATTTAACAGTCATGATGATTTTATCCTTGATAGCATGTTGATCATTAACCATCTTGGGATAACGATAATCATGCCAATGGCTTGGGATTTATTATTCCTTTTTGTGGTTTCTGATAGTTAAATAACGACTTATCCCAAATATTGCATCTGATCGAAAAATTTAATCCACCCCACAGTTGTATTGCGCTGACTTCATAAACCTGCCACTCTGCAAATTTCGTACTTAAAATAGTTGTGTTAAAAGGCTTCTGCGATTCATTTTTTTTTGGGCTTTGGCTGTATAGATGATTTCTCCTACCGGGATTTCTTCTCCTTTTTCACCTTTTTCCTTGGACAGTTTTTAAATTTTAAATACAAAATAAATATAAGAATTTAATTGGTACCCCACTCGAATTTTTCAGACCCAACTTGTCGCCATTTTTATGGTTGCGCAGTCGTATAGTTCTGATACTTCTAGAGGAGGTTAGGGGCGTAGTTTTACCTTGACCGTTTAAGCTTTAAATGACTGCGTTCCTTGCTAAATCACCTCGGTTTTCAATCTAGACTTGGAGTGTGTTTCTATTGGTTGATCACCCTCTGAACCACGATTTGGGGCCTTAAAACTCGACTGGGCATCAAGTTTCTGGTGCCTTCGTGATGGGGCCATGTTCCCATCGCCGAGAGAGGGTGGCGTGCTGGAGGCATGGCACACTTGGTTTGTTTTTGTTTGAATGGCGCTATTCTCGAGTTGTTCCCCTCCTTGTCCGCGCCTTGCGATGCATGGCCTTTCACCCTTCAATCTGATCATGACTGTTACCTGGAGTTTCGGGTGGCTAAACAAAACAACCCTCAACCCTTTTGAGTTACAAGATCGCCCCAACCGAGCTATCAGGCTGGGCGATTTCCTCCTACCCTGGACAATGCCTCCAATCCTCTGCGTACACACACAGGGATAGTGTGACCATCCTCCGCAATAGTTGAGGCGTTAAACACCCAGTGGATTTGTGGGGATTTTCTTTACACCGCTATAACGCCTGGGTCAACGAAATTCGTGTAGCTATTGGGGGTCAGTAGAGTGATCGGAATCAGTGCTAGAATTCCACCGGACTTCCACCTTAGCGCTGTCAAACGTGGTGCCAGGGACTACTTCTGGAAGGCAGCATTTAAATCCCTTTCTGGCAGACTGCGCCTTATGCTTATTATCTGACTACATGAATTCCTGATTTAGAAATTTATAATTCCACAGTTGAACAGTTAAAATTTGGTTATAATTTATACCTGGAAATGAGTGGCATAATTACTAAAGTGCAATAACAATTTTGAGGTTAGTAGTGTAAGATTGCTATAACTTGAGTTCGCATTTACCTTGTCTTAGTTGTCTGGTAATCCATTTAACTCTAGGCTAACCAAATTTTAGTTTCACTTATCTAGTTGTTTTTCAAATTTAGGTTTGTAAATAAATGTTATTTCAATTTTGCTTGGCTGTAAACATTAATATCTTATACCTTGTTTGTTATAAAAACCTTTCCGGAGAACAATATATTTTTTCAACTCTCATTTTTGACACATTTATGCTTGAACCGTGCCACACCCTATGATTGTCAGTGTTTTCGGTGGTCCGTGCATGTCACCAAACTTTTGCTATTTCACAAGGTTCAAAAGTCATCTACACAAAGCACTCGTAGAACTCTAGTATTCCAACTTCAGTTAGTGGCCAGACAACCCTCGGAGGTGGCTTTTTTCCAAGGCAGATTGCACCCTTTGTTGTACTTATTTAATGTGGATTAAATTAGACTGTGATTTGGGTTGTGATTGGGGACACGTAATTAAACTTGCAGAATTTTGGGTGTATCTAATGTCTTTTGAGTTTCGATAATGGCTCAATCATGAAATTTTTACAAGCTAGATGGAGGTACTTAGTGGTTACTTATATTTATAATTACTAGTCCAGTTGAATAATTAGACTTGCTAGGTAATATTCCTCAAATGATGATTTAGATGGTACTTCGATGTCACTTAAAATTTAGAACTGTTCAATGAATTGTTATAAGGCTAAATTTAGAAGGTACCTTCATGATATTCGACAATTAGACCTATTGGGTGTGTAAAGGATGATTATTATTGCAATTAATGTTATGTTGGTAAAGGTTTAAATGTTTATATTGTTACATTGTTAAAACGGATTGGTTATATGATTAATCTATGAGTTAAAGGTTGCCAGAAGTAGTTGTAAGTCATGGCACTTAGGATGTTTCCCTTGATAAACTAGACTCGATCATAGGGAGCAATATTGTTATTTACATTTCAAGTTAAACCAATTGAAGGTTAGACTGGCCACAGTAATTGTCTTGTCTGGTAATGTGATTTAAAAGTATCCTTCCAAGGCGACACGGTACTAGTAGTGAGTAAATTAAATGAGTTATTAATGATGCATTGTCGCAATTGCCTTAATTGGATAACCCCGTTGACTGCGATCTTGATGGTTACGTTTTGTCTTTAGCTTAGTACTCTTGGTCTGTTTGTGTCGGGTGGGCTGTAGACACCTCCATGTTCCTCAGAACAGTTGCTAACCCTGAGACCTTAAATGGTTAAAATCGATGGGAACCTGGGCTTGAGCGTTGCTTATGTGTCTTGGAGGTCCTATCCATTGCAGGGTAGGATGAGCGGGTAGTCAACCTTATTTATTGTCGATTGATCATCGTTAAATGCATGTAGTTACTTGTTGTGCGTCTTATGTCGTCTTGTTGTGTTTGTCGTGGTTTGCATCTTGTTCGTCATCGGGTGGCGACGCAGAGCCGAATATGTTTGCTTCCCTTGTACACGCGCGCACACACTTAAAAAAACAAAAACAAATTGCTGTTGTTATAAGAGGTTTGGCATCGTAACGAGGAGGATCATTATATATGGTATCAGATCCAGGTTTGACCCACGACTTGGGATTCGCTACGGCTTTCATTGACATGATTTGATTTGATTATACTGTTGCTGATCGATTTGATTGTGTGCGTGAAGGTAATCATGGTTATAAGACGTTGTGGAGGCAGGCGACGGGGTGCTAGGGGAGGAGGCGTGATGCCTCCAGTAGCATCCACGCCTGAGGGGTCTAAACCCCAGGGAGGCGAGCAGGTTCTCGGACAAGAGAAGATAGCAGTTGGCGACGTGGTCGGGATGACGAGATCTTTTTAGCGCATGTCCGAGGCACCGATCAGCCACTTGGACATAGATGAGGCCAGGGCACCGGCACCCACTGAGGTTCCGCCGCGCACACCGGCCATTACTGGTAGCATTCACCATGAACTCGAGAAGGTTAAATTTCCTGAGTTCTTTGGTGCCCCGGATGGTGCCGCCATCGAGGCATGGTTGGAGAATATGGTGATATGCTTCACACTTCGCGATTATACCTCCAACATGAAGGTCCGCATGGCGGTCTTTCAACTGAAGGGGAGCGCTCTTCTATGGTGGAAGACGCTCCTACCGCAGCTGAACATGGCCGTCGAAGACGTGTCATGGGAACTGTTCGAGGAACGGTTTCATGAGAGGTACCTTTCAGAGGAATTCATTGAGCGTCAGCTTAATGATTTCAACGCCTTACGCTAGGGAGGTTGTACGGTGCCCGAGTACGAGGCACGTTTTATGGAGCTTCTCCGGTATGCTCCGCAGCTTAACACAGAGAAACTTAAGGTCAATCGGTTTGTGTTCAGCCTTAACGACAGCCTGCATGCAAAGGTTAGGATCTTGATGCCTCAAACCTTACATGATGCCGTCCAGAAGGCCCTCATAGTGGAGGAGGAGCTTATCAGTGGGGGTCAGACCAGGACTCCAATGAGACTAGCAGGGCAGGGTTCATCTGGAGCACTGCAGCGCCAGACACCAACAAGACATACGCTAGGATATCGTGGCTTCCAGAGGGGATCCACTTTCACTACACCCCGGCGACCGCCGCCTTAGCAGCAGACACCTTATCGGGGACCACAGCATCAGCAGCAGCGTCGCCCGCAGCAGCAGCAGTTTAGGCATGTTCAGTCGAACAGACCAGGGTTCCAGGCCAGTGGGTCATCATATTCTACTTCAGGTACCAGGACTACTGGGTCGAAGAAGGGGTGTTAAACGTGTGGGGAGCCACACTACAAGCGCGACTGTCCTGTGGAGAGGACCAGAGCATCTTCATCAGTCAGACCCGCTATAGTGGGAGATATGGGCAAGGCCCATCGGATTCATACAGCGGTGAATAACCGCCAGGCAGAGCATTAGTCAACTATGCTCGAGACGATAGGTACTGTCGCTAACCAGACCCTTAGTATTTTGATAGACCCAGGTGCTACTGAGAGTTTCATTTCTGGTGCAGCGCTAAAAAGGATTAAGGTAAAGGCAGTCGATCATAATGAGTTTAGCTTTGTAGAGATGGCTTAATGGGCCAAACAGAAGGTTGGAGGAAAGGTTACGGGTTGTTCCCTTGACCTGGGAGAGTTTTTCATGAGGGTCAACTTGTACGTCACAATCTTAGGATCTTATGACGTCGTGATCGGTATGGATTGGTTGGAATCACATGAGGCAATACTCAACTGTAAGATGAAATGGTTGAGCTTGGTTGATGACGAAGGATAGAGATGTGTGATTGTAGGACGGAACCAGGGAGTCTCCCTGAGGTTCGTCTCTTCCTTACAGTTACAGAAGAGTATGTGCAAGGGGTGAAAGATTTATGCGATCCTTGTGCTAAACGAAAAGGGAGTAGCGGAAGGTCTAGAACACCTTCCGATGGTGAAGGAGTTTGCGGACATATTTCCAGAGGAGTTATCTAGGATGTCGTCGGAAAGGGAATTGGAGTTTACCATAGACCCAAAACCGGGTACCGAACCGATAGCAAGAACGCCTTATCGGATGTCGACCTTGGAGTTGCAAGAGTTGAAAATGCAACTGAAGGAGTTGCTGGACCTGGGACTGATATGTCATAGTGTTTCACCGTGGGGAGCACCTATCATTTTAATACGAAAGAAGGACAGATCATGGAGGCTTTGCATTGACTACCGTCAACTGAACAAGGCTACGACCAAGAATCAGTATCCCTTGCCGAGGATTTATGATCTATTCGATCAAATGAAGGGTGTGGCAGTGTTCTCCAAGATCGATTTGCGATCAGGGTATCACCAGTTGCGGATCAAGGAGGATGATGTCCCTAAGACCTCTTTTAAGATGAGATTTGGACATTACGAGTTTAGTGTTTTACCGTTTGGACTGACAAACGCCCCAGGGGTATTTATGAGTTTGATGAATGGGGTGTTTCGCGAATACTTGGACAAGTTCGTCCAAGTATTCATTGATGATATTTTGATTTACTCTCGTACAACAGAGGAGCATGACGATCACATGCACTTGGTACTACAGTGTTTACAAGAGCACAAACTGTATGGGAAATTGTCCAAATGCTCTTTTTATCAATCGAAGATTCACTACTTAGGGCATGTCATTTCCAGCGAAGGCATCGTCGTGGATCCAGCAAAGGTTGAGGCTATTATGGAATGGCCTGCGCCAACGAATGTCACAGAAGTGCGTAGCTTTATGGGTTTAGCGGGATACTATCGACGGTTTGTCGAGGGATTTTTGAAGATAGCAAATCCGATCATGGAATTACAGAAAAAAAAAACAAGAAGTTGCTTGGACCGAGAAATGCGTGGAAGAATTTTGGAGGCTTAAAGAGTTGTTGACAACAAAACCGATACTAAAGGTCCATGACATGGACGCGGACTTCTTGGTATGCACAGACGCATCCAAGGAAGGCTTAGGTGGAGTCTTGATGCAAGACGGACGAGTAATTGCTTACATTTCGAGGAAACTGAGAAGGCATGAGGAGAATTACGCGACGCACGATTTGGAGTTATGGTCCATCGTATATGCCTTGAAGGTTTGGAGACACTACCTTGTTGGACGAAAATTTGAACTAAAAATTGATCATTGTGGACTACAACACATTTTTACGCAAAGCGACCTGAACGCGCGACAACGACGTTGGTCGGAATTGCTCAGCGAGTACGTCTTTGAGATTACTTACATAAAGGGAACGGTGAACCGAGTGGCAGATGCTTTGAGTCGGAGGTCACACATCTTTTCGGTGTTTCCTCTTCAAATGAATGTACGTGAAAAGATTCTAACCCTACAGCGTGACGACGACTGGTACAATGAGGGCGACGGCTTTATTGGACAAAACATAATGATGGTACCACGATACGAGGGATTTTCTTTTGATAGAGATGGGTTATTGAGGTTTAAAAGTTGGATTTACGTACCGCCAAACGACGAGTTGAGGTTGTTGATCCTGAGCGAGGCTCATAGAGCAGTTTACATGGCGCACCCAGGAGTTACGAAGATGAGGGCAGACCTTAAGCCCTTATTCTTCTGGAGGGGAATGAAGGCCAACATAGTTAACTATGTGGCCAGATGTTTGGAGTGTCATCACGTAAAGGCTAAACATAGACATCCAACAGGATTACTACAACCACATGCCATTCCGGAATCGAGATGGGAGGTCATTTCGATGGATTTTATTGTTGGATTGCCACTGACGGCAAGGAGACATGACTCGATTTTCGTAGTAGTAGACACTCTGATGAAGAGTGCTCACTTTATTCCTGTGCGTACGACGTATCAGGCACCTGACATAGCTAGAGTTTTCATCAGTGAGATTGTGAGACTGCATGGCATGCCTGGGAGGATTATATCCGATCGAGGATCGATGTTTACTGGACGATTTTGGATGAGTTTCCAAGAGGCCTTGGGAAATCAACTTAACTTCAGTACTGCGTATCACCCAGAGACTGATGGATAGACAGAATGAACGAACCAAACCTTGGAGGACATTTTGTGCATGTACGTGATGGACCAACAAAAGCGTTGGGAAGAATTCTTGCCACTAGTAGAGTTCGCTTACAACAACAGTTACCAGAGCACCATTAAGATGGGGCCTTTCGAGTTTTTGTAAGGGCGACTAGGTCGGACGCCTTTGAGCTGGGATCGACTTGAGGATAGGGTCCTGGTGGGACCAGAAGCGATCCAAGAAATGGAAGAACAAATGCAAACAATAAGACAAGGGATTAAAGAAGCGCAGGATCGACAGAAGAGCTATGCCGATGCGCACCCAGTCGACCGTAGTTATGAGGTCGGTGATCGAGTCTTCTTGCGGGTTAAACCACATAAGAGTTCGATCAAGTTGGGAAAGGGAGCTAAAATCTCTCCTAGGTTCATGGGACCTTTCAAGATTGTGGATATAAAGGGGCCCATGGCCTATCGACTAGCTTTGCCTGATTCTTTGAGGTGTATGCACGATGTTGTTCATGTATCTGTTTTGAGACATTATATTAGTGATCCTACACGTGTGATTGACATGAGTTCCTTACAGGTATCAGATGAGGGAGCGCTCACGGCTGAGCCAGTCTGCATCTTAGATCACTGCGTTCGACAGTTATGACGTCGAACGGTAGATCAGGTCAAGGTCCAGTGGGACAGTTATAGTCTACACTCGGCGACCTGGGAGGACGCATATGATATGCGCCAGCAGTTTCCATTTTTGTTTGATAGATAGACTTATGATACTGTGATACATATATTTTGGCATTTATACCATGAAACTTTGGGACGAAGTTTAGACCAAGAGGGGGTGTATGTAACATCCCTCTCTGGTGCATTGAGAAAACTTATTCTTTGAGGACACTTGCTCACAAGTGATCTGGACTTTTATGATAAGAAAACATTTATCCTTGATTATGATGCGATATGATAGATGACATGAGGTTTTACTACTTTCACATGGAGAGGTTCTATTGACTCGGTTTTACTCAGTGTGTAGGGTTTTTGACCTTGAGGATGCAGAGGCATCGACGGGACCCCATGGACTCCGGATCGAGTCAGGGAGTGTGCTTTGGGGTTGATTGTCTACTGTGATTTTAGTATATTTGATTTGATGATATGATGTGGACATGTTCTGACACGATTGTTGATGGTGCAGGCTGATGATAGCTTGCCGACTAGACTCACAAATGGAGTAAAGGGGCCACACACGATTACCGGAGAGGTTGAGGGAGAGGTGTGGACAACAGCCCTGCCACATCCTACTAGCACTCCCACCGTGGCTCAAACTGTAGGTTAACGATTACCTAGTTCGATAGGATCCATGATGCCGTGAGGGAAAACTACGAGAGTTGCTCAGGATGATTCTAAGGGGCACACAATAAGGCGGGGGCATTATTCTTTAGAGCCCTTAGTCTCCCACAAGTTCACCTGGCGGAGTGTTGACTCCAAGGGTTATTGATGTCTACCAATCAGTCAAGTTGGTGAGTGGAACCCTTGGAGCATGTGGTGCATCCTGAAGGGCACGTCGCACAAAAGAAACACAAGATGGCGAGTGGCACCCTTGGAGCACGTGGTGCATCCTGAAGGGAACGTCGCGCAAAAGAAACAAACGAGGCGAGTGGCACCCTTGGAGCACGTGGTGTGTCCTGAAGGGCACATCGCATTGATGTTGATGAAGGAACAAACCTAGATGGCCCTAAGACATTTAACACATTAAGAAATTCTTAAACCACTTCCCTAAATAATTGTCGCCCAGTTCAGAATCTAAGTCCTAAGTCTAAAACTTCTCTAGGGTAAAATTTTGTTTAACCTTAAGAAAAGACCCTATAAAAATAAAAATAAAAATTTAAACTAAAAACCACTTAAGTTATAGTTTTAGTCTTCATAATTTTTTGTAATGTCCCCACTTTGGGACATTATCCCAGTGTAGAGATTATGATGACCAGAGTGGCCAGATGGATGTTATAGTGAGTACAGGGGTATTTGAGGGGCATTTTGGGATCCATCTTGCATTGATGATCATATTCCATCATTATGAGCCATTCCGCACAGGTTGGCTTTGGTTTCATTGCATTCCGACGATTTCCATGATTTTGACTATTTTGAGCTATAAGTCAATGGAATTCACTGAAGAGGTCATTTTGGGCACATTACTTGGAGGAACCTCTCAGTGTAATAGATCATTGGAATCAGGAGGAGAAACACTACAGGATGGGATGGCTATAAGTGACTTTTAGTGGCCAGGGAAGCCACAAGGAGAGATAAGGAGCTTTTCAAAGGTAAAAAGGTTAATTAATTAATTAAAGTGATTTAATTAATTAAATATTAATAAAATGAAAGTCACTTTGGAGGGACAAGGTGAGCCAAAAAGTATAAATGAAAGGCAAGGGCCTCTTCTCATTGATTCATGTATGATCTTATTTTGATTTCTGGCTTCTAGCTAGTGAGCCCAATATTGGGGGTTTTGAGGGTTTTGACATAACAAA
>ML796489.1:0-44443 GCA_009831015.1 Picea engelmannii | reverse complement strand
CTGTTATTTGTTGCATACACACATATAAACACATCTAAAAGGTAGATCAACAAAGTGTTTGACGAAATACCTCACTCAGAAAAAGTTTTAAAAAAGACACCAAAACAGTGATGATCCTTGCATAATGGCTTGGGATCATTACATTTTTGGGCGTAAAATGAAGAGAGTAATAATTTAATTAATCTGTGGTTTTAAATTGTAAAAAAGAAATAAATTATTTAACTTGTGGAAGTATAAAAAGATTTTTAAATCAATAATAAAAGGAAGGAGTAAATAGCGCAACTGCCATTTTGGCTCTAATAAAAGGGGAAAGAAGGGGATAATAAAAATTAGGAACTTAGGAATGGGGGAAACATAGTAAGGGAAAGAGTTGAACTTATGGTAAAAAGCGAGGTCAACATAGTAAGGAATCTGCAATTAAGAACCTTCTAAAAATGAACTAAATTAGCAACTTCATTTTAGGGAAAGTATTTAAACTTGAAGGGGAATCTAGGAACACCTAGGAGTATATTTAGGAGAAACACTAGGTGGGTGAGGGAATTGAGACAATTAATAAATTTAAAGAAAATAATTATTGGAGGAAAGAGGGGGATGGACGACACTTGTGCGAAGGAGAATATTTAGAATATTTTTATTAAAACTAAATTTAAATGTGATTTAGGGAAAGCTGGAGGTTCTAAAACTCTATAAAAGAAAGGGAAGACGAGGAAGAAGGGGATCGACGGTTAGCGTAACGTTACACTACCGGGATTGTGACTTGACTGATTAATTGTGGGGAGTTGGGATTTTCCATCTCGGATAGGAGTCGTAGCTCGGCCTTGCGAGGCGAGCTGGGAAGCTAGACGTACTATATAGATAGTGTGTGGCCCCTTTGTGGCTCAGGGGGCTAAGGGGGAAGCAGAGTACCCCTAGCGAGTGGCTGGGAGGTACCGGTGTAGTCTCGACGGTCGGCGAGCGGGAGCGGCATGGAGCACGGGAGTGGCACAGAGTGCGCAAACATCATCGAAGCGGGAGATAAGGCAAAGGTATGCTCCCTTATTTAGTAGAGTAAAATGCATTATGACTTATGCTTGATCTGAATATTTAATGTACTGGATTGGGTGATTAAATTGATAGCGGAACTCTTTTTCTTAGCCTAACTGATTGCTCGACTTACATCCTTCAGTACAACCTTGGCACTGGGATTATCTTGATTTTGATGTTATTTTCTGTGCCTGGATTGATAGTATCCCAACGACCCCTTCCATCAAATGTCCTTATGGCCCTGGCATTCTCGCAATGCAGTCAACACTTTTATTGGTATTCTGGGATGTGTGAGGCCTTTAACCTCAATCTAGGTTTTCCTCTTTATAACTTCTTAATTGGGTGTTATAACCGAGAGTTTACAGGTAACTGCATTTTTACTTAGGCCTGCGTTCCTTCCAGAAGTCACAGAGGGAAATTCTTAGAACATTGTGCACAGAGATTCTGGATTGTTTTCAATTTTGTGACAACAATACATTGGACACCGATTTTTGTATTGCTTAATGCGTTTAAATGTTCAGAGATTGATATATTTCAGAATGATTTAACAGTCATGATGATTTTATCCTTGATAGCATGTTGATCATTAACCATCCTTGGATAACGATAATCATGCCAATGGCTCGAGATTTATTATTCCTTTTCGTGGTTTCTGATAGTTAAATAACGACTTATCCCAAATATTGCTTCTGATCGGGAAATTTAATCCACCCCGCGGTTGTATTGCGTTGACTGCATAAACCTGCCACTCTGCAAATTTTGTACTTAAAATGGTTGTGTTAAAAGGCTTCTGCGATTCGTTTTTTTTTGGGGATTTGGCTGTATAGCTGATTTCTCCTGCCGGGATTTCTTCTCCTTTTCCACCTTTTTCCTCGGACAATTTTTAAATTTTAAATACAAAATAAATATAAGAATTTAATTGGTACCCCACTCAACTTTTTCAGACCCATCTTGTCGCCATTTTTATGGTTGTGCAGCCGTATAGTTATGATACTTCCAGATGAGGTTAGGGGCGTAGTTTTACCTTGACCGTTTAAGCTTTAAATGACTGTGTTCCTTGCTAAATCACCTCGGGATTCAATCTAGACTTGGAGTGCATTTTTGTTGGTTGATCACCCTCTGAACCATGATTTGGGGCCTTAAAACTCGACTGCACATTGAGTTTCTGGTGCCTTCGTGATGGGGCCATGTTCCCATCGCCGAGAGAGGGTGGTGTGTTGGAGGCGTGGCACACTTGGTTTGTTTTTGTTTGAATGGTGCTAATCCCGAGTTGTTCCCCTCCTTGTCTGCGCCTTGCGATGCATGGCCTTTCACCCTTCAGTCTGATCATGACTGTTACTTGGAGTTTTGGGTGGCTAAACGAAACAGCCCTCAACCCT
This sequence comes from Picea engelmannii, assembly GCA_009831015.1. Lineage (NCBI taxonomy): Eukaryota > Viridiplantae > Streptophyta > Pinopsida > Pinales > Pinaceae > Picea > Picea engelmannii. The sequence goes on along the minus strand of ML796489.1, from coordinate 42,041 downwards.
TTTGAGTTACAAGATCTCCCCAACCGAGCTATCGGGTTGGGCGATTTCCTCCTTCCTCGACAACGCCTCCCATCCTCTGTGTACACACCCAGGGACAGCATGACCATCCTCCGCAACAATTGAGGCATTAAACACCCAGCAGATTCGTGGGGCTTTTCTTTACACCGTTGTAACGTCTGGGTCAGCAAAATTCGTGTAGTTGTTGGGGGTCAGTAGAGTGATCAGAATCAGTGCTAGAATTCCACTAGACTTCCACCTTAGTGCTATCAAACGTGGTGCCAGGGACTACCTCTGGAAGGCAGCATTTAAGTCCCTTCCTGGAAGACTGCGCTTTATGCTTATTATCTGACTGCATGAATTCCTGATTTAGAAATTTATAATTCCACAGTTGAACAGTTAAAATTTGGTTATAATTTATACCTGGAAATGAGTGGCATAATTACTAAAGTGCAATAACAATTTTGAGGTTAGTAGCATAGGATTTCTATAACTTGAGTTGGCATTTACCTTTTCTTAGTTGTCTGGTAATCCATTTAACTCCAGGTTAACCAAATTTCAGTTTCACTTATCTAGTTGTTTTTCAAATTTAGGTTTGTAAATAAATGTTATTTCAATTTTGCTTGGCTGTAAACATTAATATCTTATACCTTGTTTGTTATAAAAACCTTTCTGGAGAACAATATATTTTTTTCGACTCTCATTTTTGACACATTCTTATGCTTGAACCATGCCACACCCTATGATTGTCAGTACTTTCGGTTGTCCGTGCATGTCACCAAACTTTTGCTATTTCGCAAGGTTCAAAAGTCATCTACACAAAGCACTTGTAGAACTCTAGTATTCCAACTTCAGTTAGTGGCCAGACAACCCTCGAAGGTGGATTTATTCCAAGGCAGATTGCACTCTGTGTTGTACTTATTTAATGTGGATTAAATTAGACTGTGATTTGGGTTGTGATTGGGGACAGGTAATTAAACTTGCGGAATTTTGGGTGTATCTAATGTCTTTTGAGTTTCGATAATGGCTCGATCATGAAATTTTTACAAGCTAGTTAGAGGTACTTAGTGGTTACTTATATTTATAATTACTAGTCCAGTTGAATAATTAGACTTGCTAGGTAATATTCCTCAAATGATGATTTAGATGGTACTTCGATGTCACTTAAAATTTAGAACTGTTCAATGAATTGTTATAAGGCTAAATTTAGAAGGTACCTTCATGATATTCAGCAATTAGACCTATTGGGTGTGTAAAGGATGATTATTATTGAAATTAATGTTATGTTGGTAAAGGTATAAATGTTTCTATTGTTACATTGTTAAAACGGATTGGTTATATGATTAATCTATGAGTTAAAGGTTGCCAGAAGTAGTTGTAAGTCATGGCAGTTAGGATGTTGCCCTTGATAAACTAGACTCGATCATAGGGAGCAATATTGTTATTTACATATCAAGTTAAACCAATTGAAGGTCAGACTGGCCACAATAATTGTCTTGTCTGGTAATGTGATTTAAAAGTATCCTCCCAAGGTGATATGGTACTAGTAGTGAGTAAATTAAATCAGTTATTAATGATGCACTGTCGCAATTGCCTTAATTGGATAACCCCATTGACTGCGATCTTGATGGTTACCTTTTGTCTTTAGCTTAGTAGGCTTGGTCTGTTGTGTCGGGCGGGCTATAGACACCTCCATGTTCCTCAGAACAGTTGCCAGCCCTGAGACCTTAAATGGTTAAAATCGATGGGAACCTGTGCTTGAGCGTTGCTTATGTGTCTTGGAGGTCCTAAGCATTGCAGGGTAGGACAGGCAGGTAGTCAACCTTATTTATTGTCGATTGATCATCGTTAAATGCATGCAGTTACTTGTTGTGCGTTGTATGTCATCTTGTTGTGTTCGTTGTGGTTTGCGTCTTGTTCGTCGTCGGGTGGTGACGCAGAGCTGAATGTGTTTTCTTCCCTTGTACACGCGCACACACACTTTAAAAAAAATAAATTTGCACTTGGTATAAGAGGTTTGGCGTCGCAATGAGGAGGATCGTTACATTAAACCAATTCTTGGATCCCTACAAATTCCCACAATCCCCTAAAAAAACCTTTTGTAATATCAATATGATTTATAAACTACCATGGATATTCCATTCGAAGAGTTCTTCACAACATAACTTATAATATTATGAAATCTTAGATTTATTTTATTTATTTCCTTAGATCCCATATTTATTATCTCTAGCTTATGACTTGAATTCAAGAAATAACATAAATACAAAAATGAAAGAACGCGAACAAATACACACCATCCGCACAATTGAACACAATATTTTACATGAGAAACCCAATACGACAGAAAATCCAACTAGAAGTTGAGGCCTATGCTTTTCTCTCTTTGCTTTTGTTATAAAATGCACATACAAAGGAATGGGAACTCATTATGGAGTTACCTTTTGGCATTATGTCCTGAAAAAATTCTACAGAATCCTCCATCTCCTCCATTATGTTCACAAAATACCACTCTTAGACATTTTTCTCGGCTATGGAACAATATACAATGAAAAATAATGGAACCCCTTCTCCTCTTATGCGATCAATATTTAACATAGCCCGATAGTGATCTAGGGGTAAGGTTTCGAATTCCTCAACCCTCAATTGTGATAATGTTTTGGACCTTCTAGAATATCCTTGAAATTCTAGATGTGGCTAGCCCCATAGAAATGAGTGACAAGGGGTGATGTGTCATCCTCTCATACCACAGAGGTCAACATGACATGTCAACTTGTGGGAGGCATGGATTTTTCATATGAGCTCTGCGTGATTTGAGGTTTGCACTATTGGAAAGGTATTTGAGTGTAGATCAACGTCATGGTGTCTAAGAAAAAATTGAGAAAGTTTTGACACCAAAAAATTTCATTTGATGCCTCAAAATGGCTCTAAAGGTTTCAAACCCCAATTTTCCAAACTAGGACCTATAATTAAAATGACCTTTCAAGTTGATTCCTCAAATTTTTTCAACTCTGAAATCATAGAGATAGATGAAAAATAGTATAGTTATCCACTTCATTTCAAAATATCAATGATGGTGCATGTATTCGTAAAGGTATCTTGGAACAATTCATGGCTTCTAAAATGACCTCATCATATATCAAGATTATGTCAAGGAAATCTTACATGCTAGGAGAGTTGGAGGCCAATATGGGTGAAGTATACTAATCACATTCCACCAAAGAGGAAGGGTTGTGATAAGTGTCTGCAAAGGCCAATTGAATGGCTTGGAAATAAATCTAAACAATAAACAAATCCATAGTGATCCCTATATATTTATTACTCCCCACAAAATCACAAGGATCTATAACTACCCACGGATGTTTCAAATATGATGTTTTGAATAAGTATTGCAGAACCATGGAGTTAGTGACGATGGTTGAAATTTCATTTATGGGACCAAAATTAATATAGGAAATCGGTGAAGAGATATTAAAATTTCCCATCAAAGTAGTGAACATCCCAACATCCACATTTTCACTTGCCCTCATAAAATTTTCCACCAACGAAACATTAGATCTTGTAGAGGAAACTGAATCGAGTTTATAATAAGATATCTAGTAAATCATTACAATATTTCCCTGATGGGGTAATTGAATTATTCAAAAAACTAAATATACCACAATTATCATTTCATATGTCTAGTACATCCGAAGAGAGATTTTAGTCTAGTGCAACATCAATAACCTCAACCTCTATAGTGAAAGTTTTGTCCCCTGATTGAACTAGGAATGAAAGGATAATCCCATGAGCTCTAAAGGAATTCTCATCTAATAAATTTAACATAGTTTGTGAAGTCGCCATATTACGAGGGCCTAGGGGTATTTAACATGATAAGGACGTCATGCACAATCCATACAACGATATGAAACCTAAATTGGAAACATGATGTAATGGGTAAGTCGTGGTTTGAAATTCTTCAAATAAAATCGTCAACATGTGAGAATCATAGGGATCAAAGGTTTCAAATGGCTATTGATAATGACTTACATTATGCATGGAATCTTTGGAGAAATTCTAATGCATACATGTCACATGGAGCTTGAGAAAGATCTTCAATAATTCTATAGTTTTGAGCATTTTAGGCATTAGGGTTATGTACCAACCTCGTTAGCATAACTTTGGGAAGGTGATGCATCATATCAAGTATTGCCTTCTATATCTAGATATGAGCATATATTTTTGACACTACGCTTATTTTCCCTTAGATCGTGAATCAAGGGAATCATAGCTATAATCCCTAGTCTAGACACAAATATCATATATAGACATGCTATCATTTACACTCAATGTATTTCCACCTTTTAGAGGGGAACCCTAATTGTACCTTGTGGAGTTACAAGGTTATTTAGAACACCAACAACCATTCGCTAGCCTTGGGGAGAAAAATGATTAGTATGAATGTCATGATTTTTTTTGGCATCCCCTTCTGCTAAAAAGCATTAAGCATCATCCATATTGGGGCATTCATGAGTTATATGGACCTCCTTACAGATCTTGCAAGGAAAATTTGCCTTGTTTTTCACTTTCTTATCCTCATCAACATTGTTACTAGGATTATTTTTTCCCTTTTTCTTTCCTCCAGGATGTTGGGTTCCTTTCAAGTGAGAAACCTAAACTAAAAGGACATAAAAGGATTGTGTGGTACCTAACATATTAGTATTTATTTTCACAATTCTAGGAAAATTTGAGTATAAGGAAATTTGTCCCATTTGGTTCAACACATGGTTAGCTATGACATTGTTTACTAAGCCAATCACACCATTGATGCATGGTGCAAGTTTTGGTTTGGTAAGGTTTGTATCAACCTCTGATGCATTAAGAAAAATCTAATATATAATTTGAGATTTAGAATAAATGAAATCAATATACTACACTCTAATAATTGGTTGTTCTTTGGTAGCAACCCTCGATAAGGCCACATCCAAGGAAACATAAGATAACTAATATTTCACAAACCAATTAACTAAAAAATCATCAAGGATATCAACCTTGATCATTCAACATCTCCTTCTCCATTTAGGGGTGGGGTTGGAGATATGATTGGAAGTGTCTTGTCAAAATGATGTTAACAACTATATTCCTATCTCATAGCAGACTAGCAAATGGTTAAGGAAAGTCACTTATAAGGTTGTAAATTCATGATACAATGCACATGGAATCTTAATATACTAATTTGTGGCTATTTCTATCAAGGTTTGTTGGAAGATTTGAAGTCTATCGTTGTTGTCCATTAACGAATTCCACGATAACTAAAAATGGAATGTCATGACATGATTACGTGGAACTTCTCTAGGTTTCCTTTAGAATTAAGAATGTCTAAAGGTAGTTTGGTAGATACCCGAGGAAAATGGATTATGCAGTACCAATTCATTGCTTATCTTTGTTAAATAATAATAATAATAATAATAATAATAATAACAATAACAATAACAATAACAATAGCAATAGCAATAAAAATAACAATAACAATAACAATAATAATAATAATTACCAAGCCTTAGAAAAAATCAAGTGGAAATAGTCGACATCTTAACACAACATTCAAAAGGCTTATCGACTCAATTACATTCATGAAATCTCTTGGTTATGTGAGAGCATGAGCACTTAATCTTGTGGACTAATAATGTATCACATTCATTCATAAAGAGGGACTTCAAAATGTAAAAACCAAATTCAACATACTATAGTTATTTGGTGGAGATGTAGGTTATTAGGGGGTTTATAGGTACTGGGGTATAGAAAGCAATATCTAGTACACATAGGTTTTTTTTATTGGAAATATGTATCAGGAGGAGGGTTTCAACAAAATTATTTAGGAGGTGTTTATCAAAAGTTAAATTAGGAGTATTCATTAATATTCCATTAACACACATTCTATTTCATAGGTTCATTGATTGGAGACCCCATGGGTGAGATAACTAAGGAAGAAATCAACGAAAACACATTAAGGGAAAGCAGTTTGAGATAAGATAATTTTCTCAAGGAAAGGAACACATATACTATTTTAGATTTCTTTCAAACAAATATAGAGAAGCATGCATTAACCATCTTGCCAATGGAAACACCCCTAATCTTTATGGTTTAATATTTAAGTGGTCAAATGGAAAATTCCAACTTAACAAACATTTATCAAATGAATGTTAAATCAAGTGATATGTCATTAGCTTCCTTAAGCCTGTTAAGTTAGAAAATAAATGCATATTCAAAAAGATGGTGATATTAATAATCAGTTAAATAAAGAACCATCGTGGTTGGTATGCTCTTTTGCCAAGTTATTTGAACCATTTTAGAGAGGAAAATAAGTAAATGGGAAGAATGAAACAATATTAAAGTTCCTTCACAAGCTAGTTTTAATCCTAAGAATTCAACCACTGACCACATGGAAACCCTTAGAGCTACTATCGAGGAAACAAGCTATGGGAAAGAATGGCTAAAATAGGAATTCTAGTTGTGTATTTACAAGCAACTCTCTTTTTTTATGAAAAGGTTTATTGCATAACTTGTCATACCTATAAATGAAAAAAATGGAAATAGAAATTCAAAATAATAATAATAATACCACATTTTTATGATTTTTGAAATCAAGATCATGATTGTAGTAAATAAGCAACAATTTTCTAGATTCTCCCAATTTTTGTACTATAGTTCATATTATTTGGAACCTTGTCCCCCATCCTATTGGAATAGATTCTATCAAATTACCATCCAACCCAAGCATATGCTTTCTTGTTTGGATGTCTAAGACCTACCACCAAAATAGAAAAGATTTTAAGTTGTTCACTAGGAAAATATGGGGAAGTGGGCCCCCCAACCACCTTTGATCTTACTAATATAGCTTCATTCTTAGAATGAACAAGAAGGAAAATCAAAATCGAATTAGGACCTCATCTCATAAGTCTTCACTTTCATTCTTAGGAGGAACAAGTGATAATAGGATGTGTACCATTCTTTTTGATGAAAAAATGGTAGGGCTATACTAATAGCTAAAAGTAATATTGGAGTGAAACAATGATGTTCGTTTCACAAGCATTGTTTGGGTTATTTATAGATGAGCTGGAAATTGGATCATGAAGGATGAAAGATGAACAACCATAAAATGTTATGATTTATTACTGTTTATTTATCCAAATGATGATGTTCTATTTTAAATCTACAAAGACAAAGTACAAGAGCTAAAGTACAAATATAGTCTCCAAAGACGTATTGATTCCTTTTAAATTATAAGAAAGCTAATTGGTAAAAAAATCAAAGGTAATTGTAGTAGGTAACTATGATAAGGACATAACCATCACATTCAATGGTGACGACTTGGAGGTGATATCTGTTATCTTCTTACAACTACTAAGGCTTGGAATTTGATTCCAATTATAATTTGGAATTCTTGTGCGGAGAAATTTTTAATTTGAGGCATGAAAGCTCTCTATTCCATGCTACAAAAAAATAGACAAATTTATTTTTGGAGTTAAAAATTAAGGAAGCTCGTTTTCATAAAATTAGTACAAACAATAGTTTTGCACAATTGTCCGATATAAGGTCTAGATCTCTCCAAATAATATTAATATTAGAAGAAAGTTGAGAAAGCATAGAAATAGTTCTTATTAGAAGAAATAGAATCTAACATACAAACTCCTTAGTCTATGATGTTAGTGCAAATATGTATGTTCTTATTAGAAGAGAAACTTAAGTCAATTTAAATAACATATATAATCAAAATAAATTATAAAGACAAAAACATATTATGACAACAAACATTGTGTTCAGCTCAAAATAATGATTGGAAAGACATGATGGATCAAAATGAATTAAAAATTGGGGAATCATTAGAGACCATGTCCTCATCATGTAGCAATGAAAACATTGACATTGAAAAATATAAACCATAAGAACATCTATACTTATTTTGATAAATTGAGATTGAGATGAAAGTGATGTTACATTATCATATGTATATTTATATAAACAAGTAAGATAAAAACACTCATATGAAACAAAAATACTAACTAACTTACATATCTTAATATCACGGATAAATGAGTATAACATAAATTGAGACATCTATATAATAGTAGAAAAAAATATTCTTTATGGTAATTTCATATATATAACCCAATAAATAATACAAAATCTTGAGATTATATTCTACTCTATTTTATTCGAAAACTTTTACTTTAAAAACTTAACATATAGATTAATATATTCTAATTTCAAAACTCTAATAAATTTATGCCAAATTATGTAAAGTGATGATTTTGTCCAAGTAAAAATCATAAAATTTCCTTATATATAATTCCTAAAATATAATACTTAAATTAATATATTCTAATTTCATAACTTTCATAAAGAAAAGTTATAATTTATGCCAAATCCTCTAAAGTGATACTTTTGTACAAGTTGAAACCATAAAATTTCCTTGTTCATAATTCAAATTCAGGCAAATTTCATAAGTTATCCACAAAATCTTCTCTTAAAGTGACTGTATTCATGTCTGATTGGGCTTAGAAAATAAAGAATATATTCTTGTCTAGTTGGGCTTACTTTAAAAAATAAATAATTACAAAGTAGATACCAAAAGATGCTCTCTCTTACCACATATGCTAATCCGATGAAGTGAATGTTAACATAATTTGATTGCATAATTTTGAGTCAAACAACCTTGGTCGTTGGTCATTACATGTACATGCTCAAGACAGCGACTAGATGTGGAAGATTGAACGAAATAGAAGACATAACTTTAGCTTAATTACAAAGTAGATACCAAAAGATGCTCTCTCTTACCACACATGCTAATCCGATGAAGTGAATGTTAACATAATTTTGAGTCAAACAACCTTGGTCGTTGGTCATTACATGTACATGCTCAAGACAGCGACTAGCTGTGGAATATTGAACGAAATAGAAGACAGAACTTTATCTTAATTGATATTTAATATTGGATGGACTACACAATTTGCTACAACAGACTCACATATTATTCAAAGTTCGAAAATTGGAGCAAATGGAAAATTGGATTAAATGTAAAACAAAATGTTTAAGTCTAAATGATTTATTAAATGATTATTTTATGGTGATATTTTGTGGTAACTTTTGCCTAAAATTCAGTAAAAAATAGTTAGATCTGTAGATTTGAGTGATTATTTCAATAGAATCCGAGTGTTCTAGGGGTTTTTCAGCATGCTGAGTCTATTTCTGCATTCAATAATAGATTTTAAACAACAACAAAATAATGATTTCATACATATTTATGTTGTGGGATTCCCTCAAGAAAAAACATTTCTTAGAACAGGTAGACGAATTCATAAATTTGTAACTTCAATTTATTTTTGTGTCATTGATATATAGATTAAAACAAATTAAGATATTATAAGGAGGTGGTTAACCCTAAGATCAAAAGTATCTCTCTTTTGATTAGTGTAAAGAAGAGAATCAATGTTGTTAAAATAAAAAACTAATTCTCATGAGTTGCATAGTGAAACTAGGAGTTGGGCAATCCCAAAAACACAATGAAAAGAAAGAGTATGTCATATTTGTGACACCAAGAGAATGTTGTGTGTATACCCAAATTAGATTCCAATTTCAAAATATTTGTCACAATACCAACCTTCCTAATCTTCTAAGTCATCAAAACTTTAGTGACCTTGAAAAGATTCTCTTAATGCTTTTCAAACATTTAAATAACATTTTAAACAAATCCAAGTAATCTCTTACTTTTCTTAAGGTTAAATAAACTAATTTTGGTCTAACTAGACATTAACCATCATCATCTTCATCTTCATACTTAAATATCATAAATAAGAATATTAAAACCAATAAAATCTAAAAAAATTCAAAATTCCACATTTCATTGTTATATAAATAAAAATATGAAAAGCAAAGTTGAGAAGAAAAGTTTGCATAACTGTAAGGAGCATTTAAACCATGCGAGAAATTCTTAGTTTCAATCAAAGGAAAATGTCTCCTTGTTGGTTCGTATAATGACAGCTGTTAGAATTTCACGTAGTATAGAGATAATATTAGATAATTTGTGTAGAACACACTATATCAATAGTTCGGCGAAAAAACAAAGAAAAATAATAATGGCAGCATACTTAACAATAACGAATATCAGTTAACATTTACCCTGCAATATACTGTCCGTCAAAAGTGAAAGAAATATTTAAGGCAGGTGTAATCACAACAATTACCATTTACTCATATATACCATATGAACATGGATCAAGTTAATTAATAAGAAAAAAGTGCATTAAGGTAATGATAAGAACACAAGTAATTCACTTAAACATTATCTTTAGCATTGTTGTTAGTTAGGTTGGAAAAACAATGATAACCAATGCTTATAATGTTTCAATTAAACATTGTCTCTAACATTTCTATAATGTATACTCGAAGTGTGCTCCACTGAAACCAAAATACCCACATGAACAAGAAGTCTCTTTCAAAACAATCTGCATGCTCCAAAACCAACATGAACAAGAAGTTTCCTTCAAAACAATATGCTCCAAAACCAACATGAACAAGAAGTGCCCTTCAAATCAATATACTCCAAAACCAAAATGACATAAAATGGTTGACAAGTCACTTTTTAGGAAAAAGATTAACCACGGTTCCAACATGTATTAAGAATGTCTTTGTATGACAAAATCGAACAAATGCTTCAATATACATTGAGATGGTATTTTTTTCAGAGAGCCTCTTCTCCCTGTATATGGAAGAGAAATGATTACAAATATGAAAACTGAAGAATTACAAAGACCAACGAAAACAAACTTTACTCTGGACACCAATCCTCCAGTCATACATATAATTAGGCTTCCAAAGATTCCAATACTCTAAGCCCTACTTACTCTTATATTATGTTAAATTCCTGTAAAATAGAGGGGAAAAGTACATAGTACCTGCTCTGAAATCTTTATATTATGTTAAAAAGATTTAATAGAATAACGAAAAAAACTTAGAATACAGTAAAAAAAAACTTAGAATACAGGGATAAAAATGGACTTTGACTATTAATTAAACATTTACTATCCATCATCAAAATTAAGGATATGGTCAAATACTATGCAAACTATAGAATTGACAGGTTGCCACATATATATATATATATATATATATATATATATATGCACAGCAATCTATCTAATGGTCTATGTACAGAATCACACGCTTAACAAACTATCCATTAATATGCTGCAACTTTTTGCTTATTGCCCGCCATGAATAGCTATTACTATTTATAATAAAAGTACAACAGCAAGCTTCGCCATGCACAATACCATCTAACTCTTCCATGTGCAAGCCTCACGAGGAAGAATTAGATACATGTAGGTAAACGAATGAGTCGGTGGGAGTTTCGAATGAGGAACCAACCTTGTCAGGCAGAAGAAAGCTCCCTTTTCGCGTACAAACTCAGCCCTCGAACCCTTTCAAGCTAAATTACAAGATCCGTACCTGAATCTGCAGAAGTTGCCTGCAAAAACTACCAATTTCAGAAAGCAACTTTGACCATAGACGAACGAAGGGCCATATTGGCCATAAACGACAGTCTAGGGATCAGAGTGACTTTGAAAACAAAACCACCGGTCATATTTGATGAGTTTTGACAATTGTATTAACCCTAATGACCAGTAAAATTGGCCATTTTACTGGTGGGGATGAATATAGCAAGCCGTGTGTAAATCAAAGGGCTAGCTAAGGCTTTTTTTTTGTGTGTGTGTGAAAAATAAATTGTAAAAATGTTTTTCGGTTTTAACAAAACATAGTCCATATGTGGTTTTGGATTTTGGCTGTGAGAGAGTTCTGTTTCTTATTTTAGCAATGTTATACACACATTAAACTTCAAGCTAATTTCCTAAAAACAATGGTCACAGCAATGGTTGGAGATATGATTGGAAGTGTCTTGTCAAAATGATGTTAACAATTATATTCCTATCTCATAGCAGACTGGTAGCAGCAAATGGTTAAGGAAAGTCACTTCTAAGGTTGTAAGTTCATGATACAATGCACATGGAATCTTAATATACTAATTTGTTGCTATTTCTATCAAGGTTTGTTGGAAGATTTGAAGTCTATCGTTGTTGTCCATTAACAAATTCCACGATAATTAAAAAAAGAATGTCATGACATGATTACGTGGACCTTCTCTAGGTTTCCTTTAGAATTAAGAAAGTCTAAAGGTAATTTGGTAGATACTCAAGGAAAATGATTATGTAGTACTAATTCATTGGTTATCTTTGTTAAATAATAATAATAATAATAATAATAATTACCAAGCCCTAGAAAAAATCAAGTGGAAATAATTGACATCTTAACACAACATTCAAAAGGTTTATCGACTCAATTACATTCATGAAATCTCTTGGTCATGTGAGATCATGAACACTTAATCTTGTGGACTAATAACCTATCACATTCATTCATAAAGGGGGACTTAAAATTGTAAAAAAAAAAATCAACATACTATAGTTATTGGGTGGAGATGTAGGTTATTAGGGAGTTTTTAGGTACTGGGGTATAGAAAGCAATATCTAGTACACATAAGTTTTTTTTTATTGCAAATATGTATCAAGAGGAGGGTTTCAACAAAATGATTTTGGAGGTGTTTATCAATAGAGAAATTAGGGGTTTTCATTAATATCCCATGAACACACATTCTATTTCATAGGTTCATTGATTGGAGACCCCATGGGTGAGATAACTAAGGAAGAAATTATAGAATATGTATGTCAACTCTTTGAGAAACACATTAAGGGAAAGGAATTCGAGATAAGATAATTTTCTCAAGGAAAGGAACACATATACTATTTTAGATTTCTTCCAAACAAATATAGAGAAGCATGCATTAACCATCTTGCCAATGGAAACACCCCTATTCTTCATGGTTTAATATTTAAATGGTCAAATGGAAAATTCCAACTTAACAAACATTTCTCAAATGAATGTCAAATCAAGTGAAATGTCATTAGCTTCCTTAAGCCTTTTAAGTTAGAAAATAAATGCATATTCAAAAAGATGGTGATATTAATAATTAGTTAAATAAAGAAGCATCGCGGTTGGTATGCTCTTCTGCCAAGTTATTTGAACCATTTTAGAGAGGAAAATAAGTAAATGGGAAGAATGAAACAATATTAAAGGTCCTTCGCAAGCTAGTTTTAAACCTAAGAATTCAACCACTGACCACATGGAAACCCTTAGAGCTACTACCGAGGAAACAAGCTATAGGAAAGAATGGCGAAAATAAGAATTCTAGTTGTGTATTGACAATCAACTCTCTTCTTTTATGAAAAGGTTTATTGCATAACTTGGCATACCTATAAATGACAAAAATGGAAATAGAAATTCAAAATAATAATAATAATACCACATTTTTATGATTTTTGAAATCAAGATCATGATTGTAGTAAAGAAGCAACATATTTCTAGATTCTCCTAATTTTTGTGCTATAGTTCATATTATTTGGAACCTTGTTCCCCATCCTATTGGAATAGATTCTATCAAATTACCATCCAACCCAAGCATATGATTTCTTTTTTTGATGTCTAAGACCTACCACCAAAATAGAAAAGATTGGAAGTTGTTCACTAGGAAAATATGGGGAAGTGGGCCCCCAACCACCTTTGATCTTACTAATATAGCTTCATTCTTAGAATGAACAAGAAGGAAAATCGAAATCTGATTAGGACCTCATCTCATAAGTCTTCACTTTCATTCTTAGGAGAAACAAGTGATAATAGGATGTGTACCATTCTTTTTGATGAAAAATGGTAGAGTTATACTAATAGCTAAAAGTAATATTGGAGTGAAACAATGATGTTCGTTTCACAAGCATTGTTTGGGTTATTTATAGATGAGTTAGAAATTGGATCATGAAGGATGAAGGATGAACAACCATAAAATGTTATGATTTATTATTGTTTATTTATCCAAATGATGATGTTCTATTTTAAATATACAAACAAAAAGTTCAAGAGTTAAAGTACAAATATAGTCTCCAAAGAAATATTGATTCCTTTTAAACTATAATAAAGTTAATTGGTAAAAAAACAAAGGCAATTGTAATAGGTAACTATGATAGGGACATAACCATCACATTCAATGGTGACAACTTGGAGGTGATATCTATTATCTTCTTACAACTACTAAGGCCTAGAATTTGATTCCAATTATAAGTTGGAATTCTTGTGCGGAGAAATTTTTAATTTGAGGCATGAAAGCTCTCTATTCTGTGCTACAAAAAAGTAGACAAATTTAGTTTTAGAGTTAAAAATTAAGGAAGCTCGTTTTCATAAAATTAGTACAAACAATAGTTTTGCACAATTGTCCGATATAAGTTCTAGATCTCTCCAAATTATATTAATATTGGAAGAAAGTTGAGAAAGCGTAGAAATAGTTCTTATTAGAAGAAATAGAAGCTAACATACAAACTCCTTAGTCTATGATGTTAGTGCAAATATGTATGTTCTTATTAGAAGAGAAGCTTAAGCCAATTTAAATAACATATATAATCAAAATAAGGTATATAGACAAAAACATATTAGGACAACAAACATTGTGTGCAGCTCAAAATAATGATTGGAAAGACATGATGGATCAAAATGAATTAAAAATTGGGGAATCATTAGATGCCATGTACTCATCATGTAGCAATGAAAACATTGACATTGAAAAATATAAACCATAAGAACATCTATACTTATTTTGAGAAATTGAGATTGAGATGAAAGTGATGTTACATTATCATATGTATATTTATATAAATAAGTTAGATAAAAACACTCATATGAAACAAAAATACTAACTGTAACATCCCCTTCTTTGTGTCTACACCCGAAACAACAGTGCAAATTTTTTTTGAGAAACAGGACAACAACAACGATTACAGCTAGACGACCCAGCTGACGGTGAGCACCACGCCTACAAAACAAGCAACAACAATTATGACCCTACAACTTGGCATAAGGGAAACGAGACGAAACGAGCAAGGACCACACTTTAGGCACCGGTTGGAAAGATGAGATAGTTTCATTTCAAATCAAGGAACCGAAGAAGAAAGTAAGGGGACACATCCAAAAAGGGGCGTATTAAATGTAGAACCCATGAGAAGGATTCCATCGGCAATGCATAGCCCTTAAGGTCACTCTCCTAGTTATCAAAACTATGTAGGTATAGTTAGTTCCTACTTTTAGCCTTCGATATAAATGCATGTCACTCGTTGTTTAATGAAAGTTGGAGTGTTATATCTGCAAGGATGTTTTCAGTTGCTACCACCTAACTGTATGGTTTATTACTTTAGAAAAAGTAAAGGGAATAATAATTTTAGGTGGAACAATGAGTTAAGAAACATAAGGACTATTATGATATGAGTTTAGGCATACTAGTGGGCATAATAAGTTTACATGAAACAAGAGTTATGGAACACAAACTCACATTTGATATGGATGAATACGACTAGAGTAGAATAATTTAAACACAAATCTTCTCTTGCAAGGAATGCCTTCTCCGATGTTGTGGAAAAGCTTACAGGAGGAATTGGTTTCATAAATGTAGTGGTAAGGATTCATATATCTAAATCTTCACCTCGACATTTTTTCTCTTCCTCTCCCTTTTCTTTTGTTGGAAACATTGTGAGTTCTTTCCTTTGTCCTTCATATTTCTCTCCTTGCAGTGCCCATCAATCAGAGTACAATACACAACAACATTAGACTCAATGCCTTTCTACAACATCTCGTCATAATTCTTAAGGGCTTCCATCATATTATTCGTTTCCAGTATCCATTCATCATAGCACTATGTAACAGATTAGGAGCCACATCAAGAGACTGCATTGATTTAAACAGGTCATTTGCATCTTGCATCTTGTCTCCCTTGCATAGACCAGAGATGAGAATGGTGTAAGTGACAACACTGGGAACGATCTTATTCGTTTTCATTTCATCGAATAATTGAAGGGATTTATGCAACTTACCTTCTTTGCAACTAGAATTAATCAAAGTATTGTAAACATAAACATTAGGACGAAGACCACTAGAAACCATTTTTTCATACACACTCCCAACCAGGTCTACTCTATCAATTTTGATAAATGCACTGAGAAGGGTGTTACAGGCCTGAACCATAGGCATAAATCATCTACACTGCATCCTATAGAATACCTCAATGGCCTCCAGGAATAAATCCTTTTGAGCACAGGAAATTATCAGTACATCAAACACAACAGAATTAAGTAATTAGATTTGATTAATTAATTCATATCTGAGACATTATTATATGATAAGGTACATACGTGAAAAATGCAGGCCATGAGTGATTAATGAAATGCCAAGAAATAAGCTGGAATCATGGTCTTAACAACAACTCAACCACGATTTAAATGGAAGAATCAAGGGCATTTACAGCAGGCTCAGGCAAAAATCCAAATCGTGGGTAATCTGACAAATTAGACAAAATCTTTAAAGGAAAAAACGTGGGCTTTATCAGCCACCTCAGTCAATCGTTTAAAGGCATAAAATAACAAAAATGCAGTCCCTTGAGGTAACACACAGGTATCATGAAACCGTGTGTCGAACACCACAAACAGATCGCAAGTGTCAATGGAGGAGTTGGCCTTCAGATTTTACAATCGCTTGACTGAAAACCAATGAAAATCGTTCTCTGAAGATGAATTAGCTTCATAATTCAATGCATCAGAAAGCTGACGGCTCTAATCAATAATTCCTTTAATAAAAATTAGATCGTTCCTGAGTGGTAAAATATCGGGTGATGTGCTATGGCGAAAATTATAAGCAGGATATACAGGACTTCACTGTCTTTAAAACTAAATTAAATTTTCCGTAACATTACTGGAAAGATGTAATTACAAGCGTTATGTATTGAAATTTCATTCTCACTCTCATAATATAAACACGATTTCTTTCATTGCTTTCAGCTATACAAAAATAAACCGTTGGTCCACTATATAAATATAGATTGTTGTCGCAACCCAATCTACATCCATGGAGCTTTAAATATATCGAAGTCACAATAATAACTATATTACCACAGTAACAAAGTAATAAGCATTCTTGATGTCTTAACAATAAAATGGCTGTCGAGTTGAAGGGGATAATACAAATAACTAATTACAAAGAGGGAAATGTCACACACTCTGTAGAATTCACTGTGTAAAAGCATTCAACTCAGTCCGAATAAATTTATGAACTGTCATTGAGTGGGAAAATAAGAGATCCAATTTCGTCCTAAAATATATTAAGATACGGAGATAAATCCACAGTCCAGAGGTGTAAAAATGTGAGGTAGAATCGCAGAGTGAATGGAAACCCGGTACAGAAAACCACACATAAATTTCGTCGAGATAAACGTTAAAATGCAACCGTCAATCATCCAAAAAAGGGTGCAGAGGTTAACAACACTTTGTCATCAACCATTAAATGGCATGGTTAATCAACGCATCCAGGTGCAAAAACCAACAATCATCCAAGAACCACAACAGGGTAAATAGCTAACAAGTTTGTCCTTTGCTCATCATCCTCACACAGAAAAGCAGGGCATTGAGATCCATAGGTATTTTAACGCTAATGCGACGATCATAGATCAGGCTCCTGGCCGACTGCTCAGGCTAGGACTGAGGAGCTAAGGACGAAGGGAAACAACCAAAAGGACACAATCAATCACAGCCAGGTGGTCAGGACATGCGGGAAAACGAAGGCCAAAGGAGACAACAACCATTGAGCTAGGCTAAGAATAGTTTCATTCAAAACATCAGTTTACTTCTCCATTAACTAAGTAGAACCAATCATAAGTCCTAATATATTCTACCATACAAAATGAAAAGATTGTACCGTTGACTGATCGCCTGCTATGTATGACATTCGCACACTCTGTGCAACTCCCTCTTGCTGACCATCGAGACTTCACCGGTACCTCGCAGCCAATGCTAGGGGTACTCTTCTTCCCCCTTTGCCCCCCGAGCCGCAAAGGGGCCACACACGCTATCTAGAGATTTCGACTAGCTCCCATCTCGCTTCGTAAGGCCGAGCTACCACTCCTCTCCGAGATGGGTATCCCAACTCCCACAAGTAAATCAGTCAAGTAGATATTTCTGTAGCGTAATGTTATGCAAACAAAAGATGATCCTTCATCCTTCTCCTTCCTTCAATTAATAGAGTTTCGAACTTCCTTTTTTTCCTAAAATCGAATTTAATTAGAGTTTTAAAAATAAATTCCTAAAAATTCTTCTCTGTACAAGTGTCATCCATCCCCTTCTTTCCTCCATTATTTAATTTCTTTAATTGATTAATTATCTTATTTCCCTCACCCACCTAGAGTTACTCCTAGAATCACTCCTAGGTGTCCGCAAATTCCCTTACAGGTTTTAAAGGCTTTCCCTATTATGAAATTTCTATTTTAGTTTAAAATTAGAAAACTCTTAAATGGTAGATTCTTTACTAAGTTGACATTCTGTTTTTTCCCTTAAGTTCCCCTTTTTCGCTTTTTATGTTACCTCTTTTCCCTAGTTTCCTAAAAAAAAATATTTTCCCTCTTTCCTCTTTTTAATTAGAACTCAAAAAGGTAGGTGTGGAATTTAACCCCTTTTCCCCTTTTATCACTAGATTAGTATATTTTAAATTATCACAAGATAAAACAATGAATTCCCTCTTTACATTTTATATCCACAGAATTTATTTTTTTATAAATAAATTAAATTTCTTACTCCCTTCATGTTACAAGATTTAACGAAGATCATAATTATTATTTAAGTTGTTTTTATTTTTATTATTATTATTATTTATTTATTTTATAGAAGACAAATTTTTGCCACTAGCATAATTTAGACTTAGGCCTTAAATTTCGTATTGGGCGACATTTAATTAGGGAATTTGTTTTAAAAATTACTTAACACGTTAATACTCCTAAGGCCATCTAGGTTCATTCCTTTATCATCAACAATGCGACATGCCCTTCAGGACGCACTAGGTGCTCCAAGGGTGCGACTTGCCTCATATGTTCCCTTGCGCGACATGCCCTTCAGGACGCACCACATTCTCCAAGGATGTCACTCGCCTCTTCCAATTTTTCTCACATACCGTGCCCTTCAGGACACACCACATGCTCCAAGGGTGCCACTCGCCTCTTGACTGACTTGGTAGAAATAAATAACCCATGGAGTCAACACTCCGCCAGGTGAACTTGTGGGAGACTAAGGGCCTCTAAGGAATAAGACTCCCACCTTATTGTGCGCCCCTTAGAATCATCGTTGTTATTGGATTAATTGGTAGGTGCGGACACTAACTGATCTCCCTAGATCCACCTGGATCTAGAACAAAACAGGACAGGACATGACTCTTTCCCTAGGTTTTGACCATTGAATTAACTAGGAGGCAAGAACAAATAACATACCTTATTATCGATTCCTATAGTCGTTGTTGCTCTCGCTTCGCTCCAGTGCTCTCGTGCAGCTAAGACCAAGACAACACAAACCAACCAAAGTGAAGATAGCACAATATATTCAACAGTTAACCTATGTGTATGATCAAGGAATTACAGAATAAAGTAGAAATAGCCTTACGAGAAAGAGACATGCCACTGTATCATATTAATGGAAAGTAAAGATTACAACCTGAGCCTTGATGTCACAAACTTCCTTTCGATGGCTCTTGGCTCTGACACACACACTTGCTCAATCCTTGCATGAAGAAGATCAAATCCTCTTGATAGACTTGCTAGAGTCTCCAAGCTGTTGTTCAATGCTAAGTCCTTCACACAATTCTTTCACCAATTCTCCAATGAATCTTGCTTAACCTTTTCCATGAGAATTCCCTCAATATATAGGAGAGAATGAATTAGTTACTTGGATAACAATGATCCCAAAATATTAGGGAATCCAGTACTAGGATAACCATTCGAATGCCAACCCATCCTTCTAGAAGATTCCCTTCTAGAAGCATCGAGAATTCATCTTTTTCCATGCTTTAGGAAGAGTTCGCACCCTAGCAGTTCAACACAGTGCGATAAGTTCACACCCTGGATTAAGGAAGCCTGTGAGAATCAGGCATTCTCGCACCCAAATGTACTAGCAGCCTGCGAACCTTCTTCAAAAATGAGTTTTCTGGGAAGAGATGAAAGTAACTTTTCTCAGGAGAAAGTTCATATGAAGAGCCTGAGCACACCATCATCAATACATCACCATGATGACCAAAATCACGGGTAACAATCGTGAGAAACTATGGCAGTCTTCCCTCACGGCATCGTGGGTCCTCTCAAACTAGGTAATCATTAACCTAGAGTTCGAGCCATGGCAGGAGTGCTAGTAGGTTGTGGCAGGGTTGTTGTCCATACCTCTCCCTCAACATCTCTGGTAGTTGTGCGTGACCCCTTTACTCCATATGTGAGTCTGGTCGGCAAGCTATCGTTATCCTGCATCATCAACAAATCATGTCAGAACATATCCATATCATATCATCCAGTCAGATGCACTAATATCACAGTAAAACAATCAAACCCCAATGGCACACTCCCTAACTCGATCCGGAGTCCAAGGGGTTCCATTGATGCCTCTGCATCCTCAAGGTCCAAAATCCTGCACACTCAGTAAACCGAGTCAATAGCACCTGTCTATGTCAATGTAGTAAAACAACATGTCATCAACCCACAATGCCTCATAATCAAAATCAAAAGTTTTAATAGCATAGTAATCTAGATCACTTGCGAGCAAGTGTCCTCAAGGATAAGTTTTCTCAGTGCACCAGAGCGGGATGGTACATACACCCCCTCTTGGTCTAAACTTCATCCCAAAGTTTCACAGTATAAATGTTGTAATAAAGTGTATCACTATATCATATGTTTATCTATCAAACAAAAATGGAAACTGTTGGCGCATATCTTATGCATCCTCCCAGGTCGTCGAGTGTGGACTATAGTCGTCCCACTGGACCTTGATCTGGTTTACTGTTCAACGCCATAGCTATCGAATGTGATGATCCAAGATGTGGATCGGCTCAGCCGTGAGCGCACCCTCGTCTGGCACCTGCAAGGTGCTCAAGTCTAATCATGTGAAGGATCACTAATCATAAAGTCTCAACATAGACGTGAAATACATCATGCATATGCCTCAAGAATCAGGCCTCTCTTTTCCAAAATATTGTAAAATATAGTTTAGCCCCTTTTTCCAAACTAGGTCGAACTCTGATGCAGTTTTAGCTGCAAAAAGACTCGATTGCCACTACATAACTACGCTCGACATGACACACATCATCGTAAATCTTATGTCGATCCTGCGCTTCCTTGATCCTTTGTCTTAAAGTTTTCATTTAATCTTCCAATTCTTGGATCACTTCTGGTCCCACTTGGACCCTATCTGTAGGCCGATCCCAAATCAAGGGAACCCGACATAGTTGCCCGTAAAGAAATCGAAAGCTACCATCTTAATGGTGCTCTAGTAACTGTTGTTATAAGCGAATTCCACCAGTGGCAAGAATTCTTCCCAACGCTTTTCTTGGTCCATTACGTACATGCGGAACATGTCTTCCAAGGTCTGGTTTGTTCATTTGATCTATCTATCAGTCTCAGGGTGATATGCAGTACTAAAGTTAAGTTTTGTTCCCAAGGCCTCTTGGAAAATTGTCCAAAATCGTCCAGTAAACATCGATCCTCGATTGGATATAATCCTCTTAGGCACGCCATGAAGCCTCACAATCTCACTGATGAAAACTCTAGCTATGTCATGTGCCTAATATGTCGTACGCAGAGGAATAAAGTGAGCACTCTTCGTCAGAGTGTCTACTACTAAGAAAAATAAGTCATGTCTCCTTGTCGTCAATGGCAATCCAACAATAAAATCCATCGAAATAACCTCCCATTTCGATTCCAGAATAGCGTGTGGTTGTAGTAATCCTGTTGGGTGTCTATGTTTAGCCTTTACCTGCTGACATTCTAGACATCTAGCCACATAGTTGACTATGTCTTCCTTCATTCCCTTCCAGAAGAATAAGGGTTTAAGGTCTACCCTCATCTTCATGACTCCCAGGTGAGCCATGTAAACTGCTCTATGAGGCTCTCTCAGGATCAACATCCTCAACTCGTCATTTGGTGGTACATAGATCCAATTTTTAAACCTCAATAAACCATCACTATCAAAATAAAATCCTTCAAATCGTGGTACCATCATTGTGTTTTTTCCGATAAAACCCTCGACCTCTTTGTACCAGTCATCATCATGCTGTAAAGTTAGAATCTTTTCACGCAAATTCATCTGAAGAGGCAACACCGAAAATATGCATGGTCTCCAACTCAATGCATCTTCCACTCGGTTCACTGTTCCTTTTATGTAGGTAATCTCAAATTCGTACTCGCTAAGCAATTCCGACCAGCGCCATTTTGACGCGTTCAAGTCACTTGCATAAACAGTGTTGTAGTCCATAGTGGTCAATCTTTAGTTCAAATTTTCGTCCAACAAGGTAGTGTCTCCAAACCTTCAAGGCATACACGATGGCCAACAACTCCAAATCATGTGTCGCGTAGTTCTCCTCATGCCTTCTCAGTTTCCTCAAAATGTAAGAGATTACTCGTCTGTCTTGCATCAAGACTCCGCCTAAGCCTTCCTTGGATGTGTCAGTGCATACCAAGAATTCTGCATCCATGTCTGAGACCTTTAGTATCGGTGTTGTTTTCAACAACTCCTTGAGACTCCAAAATGGTTTTGTGCATTTCTCGGTCCAAACAAACTTCTAGTTTTTCTTCTGCAATTCTGTCATGGGATTTGCTATCTTTGAAAACCCCTCGACGAATCGTCGATAGTATCCTACTAAACCCATGAAGCTACGCACTTTCAAGTCATTCGTCGGCACAGGCCATTCCATAATGACCTCGACCTTTGCTAGATCCACAGTGATACCTTCACCGGAGATGACGTGCCCTAAGTAGTGGACCTTCAATTGATAACATGAGCATTTGGATAACTGACAGCTTCCGCACTCTCAGCAGGCGGTCGCTCCACCAGGACCTTCTCACTCCATGGCCCAAAGAGTCGATGCTCTTCCAACTCCTACTCGGGAGTTCAGTCACCCACAGTCCTCTCGGGATGCTTCCCTTTCGGAAATCTGGGAGTCGGGTTTCGCGGACTTGCGAACCTTAAGCGCACCTTCCATGCAGCATAAGACCTCCGAATCCCGATCCGCGATGTCAACGGTCAACACTCCCTGCTTCGGGGAACTTCCTATCGGGAAATCGGCGGGTGAGAGGCAGGGTGATACTTACCTTTCGAATCCCCGAACACCGATGTGCTGATATGCCTCCACGCGTCTCCCCACTGACGTCCGGGGCCCACGCTGCCACGTCACGTCGGGATTTCGCAACTCGCGAATTCAAGACTCCAAAGCTCTCGCTTTTGGAAACCTCGAATGCCGAAAGTCCGATACTACGGATTCGTGCCACCTGTCCACGCCCGGATCGACGACCTCGATCAGATCGGGAAATTGCCCTTCGCGATTTCAATGTGCATGGGATCCTTGCCCTCGCCAATCCCGATTTGTCGATGAGCGATGGAAATGGTCCTCCGTGCACTTGCGGCTTAAACCCCTCGCTGCTACTTCCAGATCTGACGATCCACGGAATCTCGTGGAACTGTCCGACGATTTCAAGTCGTCGATTCTCTTCCTCTAGGAAGAGTCCGCTGCTCCGCCACCTTCTCCTGTGCGGCCTCTGCTGAATCTGATTTTCAATGGACCAAAGGGGCTATCCCTTCTGGGCTTCCTCCACTTAGTCCTTGAAGAGAACCTTCATGCACTTCTCTCGCCCTTCAACCTTCCACCACTCTCCAAGTGTTGAAGTTCTCCTGGGCACTGCGCGCTTTGCACTTTCGACAGGGTCTCAACCCTCCCCTTCTCAGCTTTTAACTGAGACTTAACCTCGACCTGCACTCACCTGCACGGCTCGAACACTCAATTCCGACTCTGGGAAAGAGGAACCAAGAGTTCAACTACTTAGCCGCCTCGACGCACTCGATGCGGAGGTATTCGGCTGCACTCGATGCAGGAATCTCACGGCTCAAGCAGAGAAACAATTGAAACTCATTCTCTCAGGTTCCTTACCTGATAAGCAATCACATATGCAGCATACAACAGATACGCATAAAATGAAGCAAGTAAACAAACGCAAAACATCAATAACACAAAAGTGTCAAAAACATCCATGGTGATTGACTTAGACTCTTCCTATTAATTCAACAACTGTACATAGAGTTTCTTCACAGGCTCTCTCTTGGCTCTGCTCTCTCTTGCTCCTTGAATGAATGAGGATCTGAAAATGAATAATACAAAGATACACGGGAGGGTGTCTATACTCCGTTTTCCCTCTCTAAAGCTAAACTGTCTAATCTACAGTTAATTCCTATCTAACAGCATTAATTTACATAAATGCCTTCCTATCTACTAATACAATACAACCGCGCTTGGCTTTGAATGCCTCATCCAAACGACGGCGCAACAATCTCCAAAGCATTTCAAAAATGTGCGCGCTGGCACGGTCCAGTTGTATGATTTTACTCCGTGCGCGCTGGCTCGCTTGACGACGTGTGGATGCTCCTGCATCAATAACTTCCCATACAATGTGTTCTCTCGCAGACGTTATAGTACCAAGTGCAAGTGCTCGTCATGTTCCTCCATCGTCCGAGAGTAAATCAAAATATCGTTAATGAATACTTGGACGAACTTGTCCAAGTACTCGCGGAACACCCCAATCATAAAAATCATAAATACCCCTAGGGCGTTGGTTAGTCCAAACGGTAAAACAGTAAACTCATAATGTCCAAACCGCGTCTTAAAGGAAGTCTTAGGGATGTCATCTTTCTTAATCCGTAACTGGTGATACCCTGATCGCAAATTGATCTTTGAGAACATCGTCATGCCCTTCATTTGATCGAACAGATCATCAATCCTCGACAACGTATATTGATTCTTGATCATGGCCTTGTTCAATTGATGGTAGTCAATGCAGAGCCTCCACGACCCATCCTTATTTTGTATGAAAGTAACAGGCGCACCCCACGATGACATGCTTGGACGTATCATTCCCAGGTCCAACAACTCCTTCAGTTGCATTTTCAACTCTTGTAACTCTGGGGTCAACATCCGATAAGGTGTTCTTGCTATCGGTCCAGTCCTCGGTTTTAGGTCTATGGTAATCTTCAATTCACTCTCCAACGACATCCTAGGTAACTGCTCCGAAAATACATCCGCAAACTCTCTCACCACTGGAAGGTGTTCTAAACCTTCCGCTAATCCCTTCTCATTTAGCGCAAGGATCACATAAAGCTTGCACCCCTTGCACATGCTCTTCCGTAGCTGTAAGGAAGAGATCAACCTCAGGAAAACTCCCTAGTTTCATCCTACAATCACACATCTTTGTCCCTCTTCATCGACCAAGCTTAACCATTTCGTCCTAAAGTTGAGTATCGCCTCATGCGATTCCAACTAGTCCATACCAATTACGACATCATAAGATCCTAAGATCATGACATACAGGCTGGCCCTTGAGACAAACTTTCCCAAGTTAAGGATACAACCCATAACGTTTCCTCCAACCTTTTGTTTGGCTCCCAAAGCCATCTCTACGAAGCTAAACTCATCCTGTTCGACTTCCTTTACCTTAACCCTTTTTCTTGCTGCACCAGAAATGAAACTCTTGGTAGCACCGGTATCTATCAAAATACTAAGGGTCTAGTCAACGACGGTACCTGTCATCTCGAGCACAGTCGACTGATGCTCTTCCTGGCGGTTATTCATCGTTGCATGAATCCGATGGGCCTTGCCCAAAATCCCATGGTAGTGGGTCCGACTGATCCAGATGCTTCAGCCCCTTCCTCTAGGCAATAATTCTGGTGATGTGGCTCCCCACAACCCCACACACCTTCTTCGTTCCATCAATCCTGGTACCCGAAGTAGAAGTTGAATCCTAATGCTAAGGTCACCACAAACTTGTTGACCTTAAGTTTCTTGGTAAGGGTGCGGAGCAGATCAAAACAACTCGAAAACGGGCCTCGTACTTGGGCACCGTACGACTGCCTTGTCGCAAGGCGTCAACAAATTCCTCAATAGATACCTTATCTAGAACCATCCCTCAAATAGTTCCCATGACACGTCACCGATGGCCAGGTTCAAAAGGGGCAAGAGAGTCTACCACCATAAAAGAGCGCTCCCTTTCAGTGGAAAGACCACCCTATGGACCTTCATGCTGGAGGTCGTAAATGCGAAGTGTGAAGCACACGCCTTGCTCTACCGCTATGATTTTACGACACCACTATCCGTGACACTCATGGACGCTAGAAATCATCTCTCTTGAGATCTAGGATGGTTCTATCGGTACTAGCTATTGCGGGTTGTGGACCCTCAGAGGTGCCCTCTAAACGCGATCTCCATGAGGACTTGATAATTTTTATTTTTATTTCACTTAACGCAAGGGTTAATACTCACGGGTTTACTGCAGTGGAAAGCCTGGCGATCCATAGTCACAGGGTTGAACCTGGCTCTGATACCATGTGTAACATCCCCTTCTTTGTGTCTATACTTGAAACAATAGTGCAATTTTTTTTTGAGAAATAGGACAACAACGACAATTACAGCTAGAGGACCCAGCTGACGGCGAGCACCATGCCTGCAGAACTGGCAACAACAAGTATGAACCTACAATTTTGCACAAGGGCAATGGGACGAAACAAGCAAGGACCACACTTTAGGCACTGGGAGGAAATATGAGATAGTTTCGTTTCAAATCAAGGAACCAAAAAATAAAGTAAGGGGACACATCCAAAAAGGGGCATCTTAAATGTAGAACACATGAGAAGGATTCCATCAGCAATGCATAGCCCTTAAGGTCACTCTCCTAGTTATCAAAACTATGTAGGTATAGTTAGTTCCTACTTTTAGCCTTTGATATAAATGCATGTCACTCATTGTTTAATAAAAGTTGGAGTGTTATATCTGCAAGGATGTTTTTAGTTGCTACCACCTAACTACATGCTTTATTACTTTATAAAAAGTGAAGGGAATAATAATCTTAGGTGGAACAATGAGTTAAGAAACATAAGGACTATTTTGATATGAGTTTAGGCATACTAGTGGGCATAATAAGTTTACTTGTAACAAGAGTTATGGAACACAAACTCACATTTGACATGGATGAATACGACTAGAGTAGCATAATTTAAACACAAATCTTCTCTTGCAAGCAATGCCTTTTCCGATGTTGTGCAAAATCTTACAAGAAGAATTGGCTTCGTCAATGTAGTGGTAAGGATACGTATATATAAATCTTCACCTCAACATTTGTTCTCTTCCTCTCCCTTTTCTTTCGTTGGAAACATTGTGAGTTCGTTCCTTTGTCCTTCATATTTCTCTCCTTGCAGTGCCCATCAATCAGAGTACAGTACACAACAACATTAGACTCAATGCCTTTTTGCAGCATCTTGTCATAATGCTTAAGGCCTTCCTTCATATTAGTCGTTTGTAGTATCCATTCATCATAGCACTATGTAACAGATTAGGAGCCACATCAAGAGATTGCATTGATTTAAATAGGTCACTTGCATCTTGCATCTTGTCTCCCTTTCATAGACTAGAGATGAGAATGGTGTAAGTGACAACAGTGGGAATGATGTTATTCATTTTCATTTCATCGAATAATTGAAGTTCTTTCTGCAGCTTACCTTCCTTGCAGCTAGCATTAATCAAGATATTGTAAACATAAACATTAGGACAAAGACCACTAGAAACCATCTTTTCATACACACTCCCAACCAGGTCTACTCTATCCATTTTCAGCAATGCGTTGAGAAGGGTGTTACAGGCCTGAACCATAGGCATAAATCGTCTACACCACATCCTATAGAATACCTCAATGGCCTCCTGGAAAAAATCCTTTTGAGCACATGCAATTATCAGTACATCAAACACAACAGAATTAAGTAATTAGATCTGATTAATTAATTCATATATGAGACATTATTAAATGATAACGTACATATGTGAAAAATGTAGGCCATGAGTGATTAATGGAACGCGAAGAAATAAGATGGAATCGTGGTCCTAACAACAACTCAGCCATGATTTAAATGGAAGAATCAAGGGCGTTTACAGCAGACTCGGGCAAAACTCCAAATCGTGGGTAATCCGACAACTCAGACAAAAGCTTTAAAGGAAAAGACGTGGGCGTTATCAGCCACCTCAGTCAATCTTTTAAAGGCATAAAATAACAAAAATGCAGTCCCTCCAGGTAATGCGCAGGTATCCTAAAACCGTGTGTCGAAGGCCACAAACAGATCGCAAGTGTCAATGGAGGAGTTGGCCTCTGGATTTTACAATCGCTTGACTGAAAACCAATAAAAATCGTTCTCTAAAGATGAATTAGCTTCATAATTCAATGCATTAGAAAGCTGATGGCTCTAACCAATAATTCCTTTCCTAAAAATTAGATCGTTCCTGAGTGGTAAAATATCGGGTGATGTGCTATGGCGAAAATTATAAGCAGGATATACAGGACTTGACTGTCTTTAAAACTGAATTAAATTTTCTGTAACATTACTGGAAAGATGTAATTACAAGCGCTCTATATTGAAATTTCATTCTCACTCTAATAATATAAACACGATTTCATTCATTGCTTTCAGCTATAAAAAAATAAATCATTGGTCCAATATATAAATACACATTTTTGTCCCAACCCAATCTACATCCGTGGAGCGTTAAATATATCGAAGGCGCAATAATAACTATATTACCACAGTAACAAAGTAATAAACATTCTCGATGTCTTAACAACAAAATGGATGTCGAGTTGAAGGGGATAATACAAATAACTAATTATAAAGAGGGCGTTGTCACACACTTTGTAGAATTCACTGTGTAAAAACATTCAACTCAGTCCGAATAAATTTATGAACTGTCATTGAGTGGGAAAATAAGAGAGATAATTTCATCCTAAAATATATTAAGATACGTAGATAAATCCACAGTCCTGAGGTGTAAAAACGTGAGGTAGAATCGCAGAGTGAATGGAAACCCGGTACAGAAAAACACACAGAAATTTCGTCAAGATAAACATTAAAATGCAACCATCAATCAACGAAAAAAAGGGGCAGAGGTTAATAACCCTTCGTCATCAACCATTAAATGGTAGGGGTAATCAACTCATCCAGGTGAAAAACCAACAATCAGCCAAGAACAACAACAGGGTAGAGTAACAGGTTCATCCTTTGCTCATCATCCTCGCATAGAAAAGAAGGGCGTTGAGATCCATAGGTATTTTAACGCTAAGGTGACGAACGTAGATCAGGCTCCTTGCCTATTTCTCAGGAGAGGACTAAGGAGCTAAGGACGAAGGGAAACAACTAAAAGGACACAATCAATCACAGCCAGGTGGTCAAGACATGCGGGAAAACGAAGGCCATAGGAGACAACAACCATTGAGTAAAACAACATGTCATCAACCCATAACGCCTCATAATCAAAATCAAAAGTTTTAATAGCAAATTATTCTGGATCACTTGCGAGCAAGTGTCCTCAAGGATAAGTTTTCTCAGTGCACCAAAGCGGGATGTTACATACACCCTCTCTTGGTCTAAACTCCGTCCTGAAGTTTCACAATATAAATACTGAAATAAAGTGTATCACTATATCATATGTCTATCTATCAAACAAAAATGGAAACTGTTGGCACATATCTTATGCATCCTCCCAAGTCATCGAGTGTGGACTATAGTCGTCCCACTAGACCTTGACCTGATTTACTGTTCGACACCATAGTTATCGAATGTGATGATCCAAGATGCGGATCAACTCAACCATGAGTGCAGCCTTGTCCGACACCCGCAAGGTGCTCAAGTCTAATCATGTGAAGGATCACTAATCATAAAGTCTCAACAGAGATGTGAAATACATCATGCATACGCCTCAAGAATTAGGAAAGGCTAGTCATCATTCCACATGCCTCTCTTTTCCAAAATATCGTAGGATATAGATTAGCCCCTTTTTCCAAACTAGGTCGAACTCTTATGCGGTTTCAGCTGCAAAAAGACTCGATCACCACAACGTAACTATGGTCGACATGACATCCATCATCGTAACTCTTCTGTCGATCCTGCGCTTCCTTGATCCTTTGTCTTAAAGTTTTCATTTAATCTTCCAATTCTTGGATCGCTTCCGGTCCCACCTGGACCCTATCTGCAGGCCAATCCCAAATCAAAGGCACCCAACATGGTCGCCCGTAAAGAACTCGAAAGGTACCATCTTAATGGTGCTCCGGTAACTGTTGTTATAAGTGAATTCCACCAGTGGCAAGAATTCTTCCCAACACTTTTGTTGGTCCATTACGTACATGCGCAATGTGTCTTCCAAGGTCTAGTTTGTTCATTTGTTCTGTCCGTCAGTCTCCGGGTGATATGCAGTACTAAATTTAAGTTGGGTTCTCAAGGCCTCTTGGAAACTCGTCCAAAATCGTCTAGTAAACACCAATCCTCGATCATATATAATCCTCTTAGGCATGCCATGCAGCCTCACAATCTCACTAATGAAAACTCTAGCTATGTTAGCTGCCTGATACATTGTACGCACAGGAATAAAGTGAGCACTCTTCATCAGAGTGTCTACTACTAGGAAAATTGAGTCATGTCTCGTTGCCGTCAGTGGCAATCCAACAATAAAATCCATCGAAATAAACTCCCATTTCGATTCCGAAATAGCGTGTGGTTGTAGTAATCCTGCTAGGTGTCTATGTTCATCCTTTACCTGCTGACATTCTAGACATATGGCCACATATTTGACTATGTCTACCTTCATTATCTTCCAGAAGAATAAGGGTTTAAGGTCTTCCCTCATATTCGTGACTCTCGGGTCAGCCATGTAAACTGCTCTATGAGCCTCGCTCAGGATCAACATCCTCAACTCGTCGTTCAGCGGTACATAGATCCGATTTTTAAACCTCAATAAACCATCACTATGAAAATAAAATCCTTCAAATCGTGGTAGCATCATTGTGTTTTGTCCGATAAAACCCTCGACCTATTTGTACCAGTCATCATCACGCTGTAAAGTTAGAATCTTTTCACGCAGATTCATCTGAAGAGGCAGCACTAAAAATATGTGTGGTCTCCGATTCAATGCATCCGCCACTCGGTTCACTGTTACTTTTATGTAGGTAATATCAAAGTCGTACTCACTAAGCAATTCCAACCAACGCCATTGTCACACATTCAGGTTGCTTGTGTAAACAGCGTTGTAGTCCACAGTGGTCAGTCTTTAGTTCAATTTTTTGTCCAACAAGGTAGTGTCTCCAAACCTTCAAGGCATACATGATGGCCAACAAATCCAAATCGTGCATTGCGTAGTTCTCCTCATGCCTTATCAGTTTCCTCAAAATGTAAGCGATTACTCGTCCATATTGCATCAAGACTCCGCCTTAGCCTTCCTTGGATGCGTCAGTGCATACCAAGAAGTCCGCGTCCATGTACGGGACCTTTAGTATTGGTGATATTGTCAACAACTCCCTGAGCCTCCGAAATGCTTCCGCGCATTTCTCGGTCCAAACAAACTTTTGGTTTTTCTTTTTCAATTATGTGATCGGATTTGCTATCTTTGAAAACTCCTCGACGAACTATCGATAGTATCCTACTGAACCCATGAAGCTACGCAATTTCGGGTCATTCATCGGCACAGGCCATTCCATAATGACCTCAACCTTTGCTGGATCCACAACAATACCTTCACCAGAGATGACGTGCCCTAAGTAGTGGATCTTCTATTAATAAAATGAGCATTTGGATAACTTCCCATACAATTTGTTCTCTCACAGATGTTGTAGTACCAAGTGCAAGTGCTTGTCATGCTCCTCCATCGTCCGAGAGTAAATCAAAATATTGCCAATGAATACTTGGACAAACTTGTCCAAGTACTCGCATAACACCCCAATCATCAAACTCATAAATACGCCTAGGGCATTGGTCAGTCCAAACGGTAAAACAATAAACTGGTAATGCCCAAACCTCGTCTTAAAAGCAGCCTTAGCGACGTCATATTCCTTAATCCATAACTGGTGATACCCTGATCACAAATCGATCTTTGAGAACACCGTCGTGCCCTTCATTTTATCGAACAGATCATCAATCCTCAGCAACGGATATTGATTATTGATCGTGGCCTTGTTCAATTGACGGTAGTCAATGCAGAGCCTCCACGACCCATCCTTCTTTTGTATGAAAGTAACAGGTGCACCCCATGGTGACACACTTGGACGTATCAGTCCCATGTCCATCAACTCCTTCAGTTGCATTTTCAACTCTTGTAACACCGGGGTCAACATTCAATAAGGTGTTCTTGCTATCGGTTCAGTCCCCGGTTTTATTTATATGGTAATCTCCAATTCCCTCTATGGAGACATCCCAGGTAACTCCTTCGGAAATATGTTCACAAACTCTCTCACCACCGGAAGGTGTTCTAAACCTTCCTCTAATCCCTTCTCGTTTAGCGCAAGGATCACATAAAGATTGCACCCCTTGCGCATGCTCTTCCATAGCTGTAAGGAAGAGATGAACCTCAGTAAAACTCCCTGGTTTTGTCCTACAATCACATGTCTCTGTCCCTCGTCATCGACCAAGATCAACCATTTCGTCCTACAGTTGAGTATCGCCTCATGCGATTCCAACCATTCCATACCAATTACGACATCATAAGATCCTAAGATCGTGACATGCAGGTTGGCCCGTGTGACAAACTCTCCCAGGTTAAGGATATAGCCCATAACCTTTTCTCCAACCTTTTGTTTGGCTCCTGAAGCCATCTCTATGAAGATAAAAACTTGTCATGTTCGACTGCCTTTACCTTAGCCCTTTTTAGCACTGCACCAGAAATGAAACTCTCGGTAGCACCGATATCTATCAAAATACTAAGGGTTTGGTCAGTGACGGTACCTGTCGTCTCGAGAAAAGTCGACTGATGCTCTTCCTGGCGATTATTCACCACTGCATGAATCCGATGGGCCTTGCCCAAAATCCCACGGTAGTGGGTCAGACTGATCCAGATGCTTTGGCCCCTTCCTCTAGGAAATAATGTTGGTGATGTGGCTCCCCACAACCCCACACACCTTCTTCAATCCATCAATCCTGGTACCCAAAGTAGAAGCTAAATCCTAATGCTAAGGTCACCACAAACTTGTTGACCTTAAGTTTCTTGGTAAGGGTGCAGAGAAGATCAAAACAACTCCAAAACGGGCCTCATACTCGGGCACCGTATGACTGCCTTGTCATAAGGCGTCGAACTCATTGAGCTGACACTCAATGAATTCCTCAAAAGATACCTTTCCTAGAACTGTCCCTCAAAGAGTTCTCATGACACTTCACCGATGGCCAGGTTCAAAAGGGGCAGGAGCGTCTTCTGCCTTAAAAGAGCGCTCCCCTTCAGTGGAAAGACCACCCTATGGACCTTCATGCTGGAGGTCATAAACACAAAGTGTGAAGCACACACCTTACTCTACCACTATGATTTGATGACACCACCGTCTGTGACACTCATGAACGCTAGAAATCATCGCTCTTGAGATCTAGGAGGGTGCTATCGATACTAGCTATTGTGCGTCGTGGACCCTCAGGGGCGCCCTCTAAATGCGATATCCACGAGGACTCGATAAGTTTTTTTTTTTTTTTTTACTTAATGCAAGGGTTAATACTCACGGGTTTACTACAGTGGAAATCTTGGCAATCCAGAGTCGCAGGGTTGAACCTGGCTCTGATACCATGTGTAACATCCCCTTCTTTGTGTCTACACCCAAAAAAACAGTGCAATTTTTTTTTGAGAAACAGGACAACAATGACGATTATAGCTAGACGACCCAGATGATGGCGAGCACCATGCCCGCAAAATAGGCAACAACAACTATGACCCTACAATTTGGCACAAGGGAAACGGGACGAAAAAAGAAAAGACCACACTTTAGGCATCGGGAGGAATGATGAGATAGTTTCATTTCAAATCAAGGAACCAAAGAATAAAGTAAGGGGACACATCCAAAAAGGGGCGTCTTAAATGTAGAACACAAAAGAAGGATTCCATCGGCAATGTATAGCCCTTAAGGTCACTCTCCTGGTTATCAAAACTATGTAGGTATAGTTAGTTCCTACTTTTAGCCTTCGATATAAATGTATGTCACTCATTGTTTAATGAAAGTTGGAGTGTTATATCTGCAAGGATGTTTTCATTTTCTACCACCTAACTGCATGATTTATTACTTTTGAAAAAGTGAAGGGAATAATAATCTTAGGTGGAACAATGAGTTAAGAAACATAAGGACTATTCTGATATGAGTTTAGGCATACTAGTGGGCATAATAAGTTTACATGAAACAAGAGTTATGGAACACAAACTCACATTTTATATGGATGAATACGACTAGAGTATCATAATTTTAACACAAATCTTCTCTTGCAAGGAACACCTTCTCCGATGTTGTGCAAAAGATTACAGGAGGAATTGGCTTCGTCAATGTAGTGGTAAGGATATGTATATCTAAATCTTCACCTCAACATTTGTTCTCTTCCTCTCCCTTTTCTTTTGTTGGAAACATTGTGAGTTCGTTCCTTTGTCCTTCATATTTCTCTCCTTGCAGTGCCCATCAATCAAAGTACAGTACACAACAACATTAGACTCAATGCCTTTTTGCAGCATCTTGTCATAATGCTTAAGGGATTCCTTCATATTAGCCGTTTGTAGTATCCATTTATCATAGCACTATGTAACTGATTAGGAGCTGCATCAAGAGCTTGCATTGATTTAAACATGTCACTTGCATCTTGCATCTTGTCTCTCTTGCATAGACCAGAGATGAGAATGGTGTAAGTGACAACAATGGGAACGAACTTATTCGTTTTCATTTCATCGAATAATTGAAGGGCTTTCTATAGCTTACCTTCCTTCCAACTAGCATTAATCAAGGTATTGTAAACATAAACATTAGGATGAAGACCACTGGAAACCATCTTTTCATACACAATCCGAACCAGGTCTACTTTATCCATTTTGATCAATGCGCTGAGAAGGGTGTTACAGGCCTGAACCATAGGCATAAATCGTCTACACCTCATCCTATAAAATACCTCAATGGCCTCCTGGAATAAATTCTTTTGAGCACATGCAATTATCAGTACATCAAACACAACAGAATTAAGTAATTAGATCTGATTAATTAATTCATATCTGAGACATTATTAAATGGTAAGGTACATACGTGAAAAACGCAGGCCACGAGTGATTAATGGAACGCCAAGCAATAAGCTGGAATCGTGGTCTTAACAACAACTCATCCATGATTTAAATGGAAGAATCAAGGGCGTTTATAGAAGGCTCAGGCAAAAAGCCATATCGTGGGTAATCTGGCAACTCAGACAAAACCTTTAAAGGCAAAAATGTGGGCATTATCAACCACCTCAGTCAATCATTTAAAGGCATAAAATAACAAAAATGCAATCCCTCCAGGTAACGCGCAGGTATCCTAAAACAGTGTGTCGAAGGCCACAAATGGATCGCAAGTGTCAATGGAGGAGTTGGCCTCCGGATTTTACAATCGCTTGACTGAAAACCAATAAAAATCATTCTCTAAAGATGGATTAGCTTCATAATTCAACGCATCAGAAAGTTGACGGCTCTAATCAATAATTCATTTCCTAAAAATTAGATCATTCCTGAGTGGTAAAATATCGGGTGATGTGTTATGGCGAACATTATAAGAAGGATATACAGAACTTCACTATCTTTAAAACTGAATTAAATTTTTCATAACATTACTGGAAAGATGTAATTACAAGCGTTCTGTATTGAAATTTCATTCTCACTCTCATAATATAAACATTATTTCTTTCATTGCTTTCAGCTATACAAAAATAAATCGTTGGTCCACTATGTAAATATAGATTGTTGTCCCAACCCAATCTACATCCGTGGAGCTTTAAATATATCGAAGGTGCAATAATAACTATATTACGACAGTAACAAAGTAATAAACATTCTCGATGTCTTAACAACAAAATGGTTGTCGAGTTGAAGGGGATAATATAAATAACTAATTATAAAGAGGGCGTTGTCACACACTCTGTAGAATTCACTATGTAAAAACATTCAACTCAATCCAAATAAATTTATGAACTTTCATTGAGTAGGAAAATAAGAGAGCCAATTTCATCCTAAAATATATTAAGATACGGAGATAAATCCACAATCCAGTGGTGTAAAAACGTGAGGTAGAATCGCAGAGTGAATGGCAAACCGGTACACAAAACCACACAGAAATTCCGTCGGGATAAACGTTAAAATGAAACCGTCAATCATCCAAAAAAAGGGGCAGAGGTTAACAACACTTCGTCATCAACCATTAAATGGCAGGGGTAATCAACGCATTCAGGTGCAAAACAAACAATCAGCCAAGAACAACAACAGGGTAGACAACTAACAGGTTCATCCTTCGATCATCATCCTCGCACAGAAAAGTAGGGCATTGATATCCATAGGTCTTTTAACGCTAATGCGATGACCGTAGATCAAGCTCCTGGCCGACTTCTTAGGAGAGGACTGAGGAGCTAAAGACAAAGGGCAACAACCAAAAGGACACAGTCAATCACAGCCAGGTGGTCAGGACAGGCGGGAAAACGAAGGCCATAGTAGACAACAACCATTGAGCTAGGCTAAGAAAAGTTTCATTCAAAACATCAGTTTACTTCTCCATTAACCTAGCAGAACCAATCATAAGTCCTAATATATTCTACCATACAAAATGAAAAGAGTGTACCATTGTCTGATCGCCCGCTCTGTATGACGTCCACGCGCTCCATGCAACTCCCGCTCCCCGACCGTCGAGACTTCACCGTTACCTCCCCGCCAATGCTAGGGGTACTCTTCTTCCCCCTTATCCCCCCAAGCCACAAAGGAGCCACACACACTATCCAGATATTTTGACTAGCTCCTAGCTCGCCTCGCAAGGCCAAGCTACCACTCCTCTCCGAGCTGGGTATCCCAACTCCCACAAGTAAATCAGTTAAGTAGATATTTTTGCAGTGTAAGGTTACGCAAACAGAAGATGATCCTTCATCCTGCTCCTTCCTTCAATTTATAGAGTTTTGAACTTCCTTTCTTTCATAAAATCTCATTTAATTAGAGTTTTAAAAATAAATTCCTAAAAATTCTTCTTCGTACAAGTGTCATCCATCCCCTTCTTTCCTCCATTATTTAATTTCTTTAATTGATTAATTATCATATTTCCCTCACCCACCTAGAGTTACTCCTAGAATCACTCCTAGGTGTCCCCAAATTCCCTTACAGGTTTTAAAGGCTTTCCCTATTATGAAATTGTTAATTTAGTTTAAAATTAGAAAGCTCTTAAATTGTAGATTCTTTACTAAGTTGCCTTTCTGCTTTTTCCCTTAAGTTCCCCTTTTTCCCTTTTATGTTATCTCTTTTCCCTAGTTTCCTAAAAAAAAAATATTTTCCCTCTTTCCCCTTTTTAATTAGAACTCAAAAAGGCAGGAGTGGAATTTAACACCTCTTCCCCTTTTATCATTAAATTAGTATATTTTAAATTATCACAAGATAAAACAATGAATTCCCTCTTTACATTTTTTATCCACAGAATTTATTATTTTATGAATAAATTAAATTTCTTACTCCCTTCATGTTACAAGATTTAACGAAGATCATAATTATTATTTAATTTGTTTTTATTATTATTATTATTATTATTTATAGAAGACAATTTTTTACCACTAGCGTAATTTAGACTTAGGCCTTAAATTTCGTACTAGGCGACATTTAATTATGGAATTTGCTTTAAAAATTACTTAACATGTTAATTGTCTTAAGGCCATCTAGGTTCATTCCTCTATCATCAACAACGCGACGTGCCCTTCAGGACGCACTATGTGCTCCAAGGGTGGCACTCGCCTCATCTGTTCCCTTGCGCGACATGCCCTTCAGGACACACCACGTGCTCCAAGGGTGCCACTCGCCTCTTTCAATTTTTCTCATGTGACGTGCCCTTCAGCACGCACCACATGCTCCAAGGGTAACACTCGCCTCTTGACTGACTTGGAAGAAATCAATAACCCCTGGAGTCAACACTCCACTAGGTGAACTTGTGGGAGACTAAGGGCCTCTAAGGAATAAGTCCCCCACCTTATTGCGCGTGCCTTAGAATCATCGTGAGCGATTGTCGCAGTTTTCCCTCACGACATCGTGGGTCCTCTCGAACTAGGTAATTGTTAACCTACAGTTCGAGCCATGGTGGGAGTGCTAGTAGGCTATGGCAGGGTTGTTGTCCACACCTCTCCCTCAACATCTCTGGTAGTCGTGCGTGACCCCTTTACTCCATATGTGAGTCTGGTTGGCAAGCTATCGTCATCCTGCATCATCAACAAATCATGTCAGAACATATCCATATCATATCATCCAGTCCGATGCACTAATATCACAGTAAAACAATCAAACCCCAATGGCAGTCTCCCTGACTCGATCCGAAGTCCAGGGGGTTCCAGTGATGCCTCTCCATCCTCGAGGTCCAAAATCCTGCACACTCAGTAAACTGAGTCAATAGCACATGTCTATGTCAATGCAGTAAAACAACATGTCATCAACCCATAACGCCTCATAATCAAAATAAAAAGTTTTAATAACATAGTAATCCAGATCACTTGCGAGCAAGTGTCCTTAAAGATAAGTTTTCTCAGTACGCCAGAATGGGATGTTACACTAACTAACTTACATATCTTAATATCACAGATAAATGAATATAACATAAATTGAGACATCTATATAATCTATATAATAGTAGAAAAAATATCTTTTATTGTAATTTAATAAATAAAACCCAATAAATCATACAAAATCTTTAGATTATATTCTACTCTATTTTATTCCAAAACTTTTACTTTAAAAACTTAACAACTACACTTAGATTAATATATTTTAATTTCAAAACTCTAATAATACAAAAA
Source organism: Picea engelmannii (assembly GCA_009831015.1). Lineage (NCBI taxonomy): Eukaryota > Viridiplantae > Streptophyta > Pinopsida > Pinales > Pinaceae > Picea > Picea engelmannii. The sequence goes on along the minus strand of ML796489.1, from coordinate 3,000 downwards.
TATAAGTTATGCCAAATTATGTAAAGTGATGCTTTTGTCCAAGTAGAAATCATAAAATGTCCTTATTTATAATTCCTAAAATATAATACTTAGATTAATATATTCTGATTTCATAACTTTCATAAGAAAAGTTATAATTTATGCCAAATCGTGTAAAGTGATACTTTTGTACAAGTTGAAACCATAAAATTTCCTTGTTCATAATTCAAATTCAGGCAAATTTCATAAGTTCTCCACAAAATCTTCTCTTATTAAAGTGACTGTATTCATGTCTGATTGGGCTTAGAAAATAAAGAATATATTCTTGTCTAGTTGGGCTTACTTAGAAAATAAATAATTACAAAGTAGAAACCAAAAGATGCTCTCTCTTACCACATATGCTAATCCGATGTAGTGAATGTTAACATAATTTGATTGCATAACTTTGAGTCAAACAACCTTGGTCGTTGGTCATTACATGTACATGCTCAAGACAGCGACTAGCTGTGGAAGATTGAACGAAATAGAAGACATAACTTTAGCTTAATTACAAAGTAGATACCAAAAGATGCTTTCCGTTACCACACATGCTAATCCGATGAAGTGAATGTTAACATAATTTGATTGCATTATTTTGAGTCAAACAACCTTGGTCGTTGGTCATTACATGTACATGCTCAAGACAGCGACTAGATGTGGAAGATTGAACGAAATAGAAGACAGAACTTTAGGTTAATTGATATTTAATATTGGATGGACTACACAATTTGCTACAACATACTCACATATTATTCAAAGTTCGAAAATGGAAAATTGTACCAAATGTAAAACATTTACAAAATGTTTTAGCTTAAATGTTTTATTAAATGATTATTTTTCTGGTGATATTTTATGGGGACTTTTGCTTAAAATTTAGTGGAAAATGGTTAGATATGCAGATTTGAGTGATTATTTCTATAGAATCCGAGTGCCCTAGGAGCTTTTCAGCATGCCTAGTCTATTTCTGCATTCAATAATAAATTTTAAACAACAAAAAATAATATTTTCGTGCAGATTTATGTTGTGGGAATCCGGCAAGAAAACCCATTTCTTAGAACAGGTAGACAATGCCAAACAAAATTGGTCTGAATTGATATTCAATATTGAACTTATTTGATATTCAATATTGGATTAACTACACAATTTGGCACAACATCACATATTATTCAAAGTTCTAAATTGAACCAAATGGAAGACCAAACAATTAGGTTAATTATTATTTAATACTAGATCAACTACACAATTTTCCATGATAGATTCATAAATTTTTAATTTCAATTTATTTTTATGTCATTGATATATAGATAAAAGAAAATTAAGATATTATAAGGAGGTGGTTAACCCTAAGATCAAAAGTATCTCTCTTTTGACTAGTGTAAAGAAGAGAATCAATGTTGTTAAAATAAAAAACTAATTCTCATGAGCTGCATAGTGAAACTAGGAGTTGGGCAATCCCAAAAACAAATGAAAAGAAAGAGTATGTCATATTTGTGACACCAAGAGAATGTTGTGCCTATACCCAAATTAGATCTCAATTTCAAAATATTTGTCACAATATGGACCTTCCTAACCTTCTAAGTCATCAAAACTTTAGTGACCTTGAAAAGATTCTATTAATGTTTTTCAAACATTTAAATATCATTTTAAACAAATCCAAGTAATCTCTTACTTTTCTTAAGGTTAAATAGACTAATTTTGATCTAAGTGAACATTAACCATCATCATCATCCTCATACTTAAACATCATAAGTAAGAATGTTAAAACCAATAAAATTGAAAAGAATTCAAAATTCTACATTTCATTGTTGTTATATAAATAAAGATATGAAAACCAAGGTTGAGAAGAAAAGTTTGCATAACTGTAAGGAGCATTTAAACCAAGCGAGGAATTCTTAGTTTCAATCAAAGGAAAATGTCTCCTTGTTGGTTCGTATAATGACAACTCCTCTAACCTGTTAGAATTTCAGGTAGTATAGAGATAATATTAGATAATTTGTGTAGAACACACGACATCAATAGTTCGGCGAAAAAACAATGAAAAATAATAATGGCAGCATACTTAACAATAACGAATATCAGTTAAGATTTACCTTGCAATATACTGTCCGTCAAAAGTGAAAGAAATAGTTAAGGCAGGTGTAGCCACAACAATTACCATTTACTCATATATATACCATATGAACATGAACATGGATCAAGTTAATTAATAAGAAAAAATTGCATTAAGCTAATGATAAGAACACAAGTAATTCACTTAAACATTATCTTTAGCATTGTTGTTAGTTAGGATGGAAAAACAATGATAACCAATGCTTATAATGTTTCAATTAAACATTGTCTCTAACATTCCCACAATGTATACTAGAAGCAATTAAACATTGTCTCTAACATTCCCATAATGTATATTAGAAGTGTGCTCCACCGAAACCAAAATACCCACATGAACAAGAAGTCTCCTTCAAAACAATATGCATGCTCCAAAACCAACATGAACAAAAGTCTCCTTCAAAACAATATGCTCCAAAACCAACATGAACAAATGTCTCCTTCAAAACAATATGCTCCAAAACCAACATGAACAAGAAGTGCCCTTCAAATCAATATACTCCAAAACCAAAATGACATAAAATGGTTGACAGGTCACTTTTTAGAAAAAGATTAACAACGGTTCCAACATGTATTAAGAATGTCTTTGTATGACAAAATCTAACAAATGCTTCAATATACAAATATACATTGAGATGGTATTTTTTTTCATAGACTCTTCTCCCTGTATATGGAAGAGAATAGGTTACAAATATGAAAACTGAAGAATTACAAAGACCAACGAAAAAAAACTTTACTATGGACACCAATCCTCTAGTCATACATATAATTAGTCTTCCAAAGATTCGAATACTCTAAACCCTACTTACTCTTATATTATGTTAAATTCCTGTAAAATAGAGGGGAAAAGTACATAGTACCTACTCTGAAATCTTT
>ML796488.1:881618-902495 GCA_009831015.1 Picea engelmannii | reverse complement strand
TGGAATCCCTCAACTGGTGCACCCTCTCTCTATCTGCACATGAAACTGATGTAGAATCCTCCTGCAAATGAGTAGATCTGGAACTAGAATGGTGTGGGAGAGTATTGCATCTCTGAGACCAAGCTTGGGACAAGATAGGTGGAATCTTTCACCACCGAATCGTCCTCTAAGGTTTGTTATGTCAAAACCCTCAAAACCCCCAATACTGGGTTGATTGGCTAGAAGCCAGAAATCAAAATAAGATCATACCTGAATATGAGAAGAGGCCCTTGCCTTTCCTTTATTCTTTTGGCTCAGCTTGTCCCTCCAAAGTGACTTTCATTTTATTAATATTTAATTAATTAATTAAATCACTTTAATTAATTAATTAACCTGTTTACCTTTGAGAAGCTCCTTATCTTGCCTTGTGGCTTCCCTGACCACTGAAAGTCACTTCTAGCCAACCCATCCTGTAGTGTTGCTCCTCCCAATTCCAATGAGCTATTACACTGAGCGGTTCCTCCAAGTAATGTGCCCAAAATGACCTCTTCAGTGAATACCATTGACTTATGGCTCAAAATAGTCAAAATCATGGAAATCATCAGAATGCAACGAAACCAAAGCCAACATGTACGGAATGGCTCATAATGATGGAATATGATCATCAATGTAAGCTGGACCCCACAATGCCTCTCAAATACCCTTGTACTCGCTATAACCTCTATCTGGCTACTCTGGTCATCATAACCCTCTGCACTGTGATGATGTCCCAAAGTGGGGACATTACAGATTTCTTGTAGCTATTACATACTGGGAGAATCGAGGACATATTGGAACCTTATATTTGCAGATCCAAGATTGTTTCTATTAGAGACATATTTTTCAAATGTAGATCCCGGACAGATGGAGGAAAATTTCACAAAATCAAGAGAGGTTTTTATTCAAGACAAACTGATGTACAAAAATGTCTCCCATATTTTACACAAGTGTCACAGATTGGGAGATTCGAAGAAATTGTTGAACCCTATTTTTCAGTTTTCATGATTTCCTATTCGAGGCATGTTTTTGCGGCACGTGTTTCGTCCATTTGGGGATGAATTTGGAGAAACCAAGAGAGGTTTTTCTTCATAATAATCTTATCTACAAAAACAGTTCTCATATTTTACACAACTATTATGGTTTATGACTTACAGGTGGCATTTTGACGCCTATTTTTTCGTGTAACTGGTTTCCAAACGAAACATTTATTTATTTGTAACCGATTTGAAACGAAAAGACTCATTGTTTGTATAAAATGTGAAGAGATACGTATGTATCATGGTTGGAAGAAGTGCAAGAGCACCTTTTGGTTGTATTAGACACTATTTGTAAATTTTCTAAATCTGAATTGAATATAATTGTAGAAGATTTTGAAGTCTCCATGAAAAGATTCTAACGGGTGGTGTTATGAGCTTTGTTTCTTTTCATCGTATGTATTTCCTGTAACCTGTCATTTCACTTACATTTTCTTCTGTTTGAATTGGAGAGTTTAAAGGCCCAGGATTCGTCTTGTGACGCTATTGGCTTAAGCGATTTAAACTATGTGATTGTCTTCTTAACTTATTCAGAATTCATTTCAGTAATGCTCTGATGTAGTTATTTGTTTTCTTCATCTTCCTACACACCTTTTTATTTCAAGAATAACTCATATTCATCGCCTTATTTATCCTTTGTTCTCTGGAGAGTTCTATCAGTCAATGCATTGTTTTCATTCTCTTTTAGAATTTTGACTCCATAGCCCATAGTGTTCCCCCCTTCTTTGCCAACAACTTTATTAAAAATCCCCAAAACAAACCAAATCTAGCCACTAATTTCCATAGATATATCAACTGACATGAGAGAGCCCTCTCTGAGTTGAGCAGGCTAGTGCCTCAGCTCTAAAGCTGGTTGAAACAGTTACCTCTGTCATTTGTCTATTCAACCGGGCAGAATATACAAAGTGCTAATAGTTCCTACCTGAGACAGAGCTCGAATGTAGAGATGAACTCCTCCATTCAGAGAGTTGAGAAGAACTCCATATGATTATCTAGTGGGAAAGGCGATTTGTTGAGTTAGACGTTCATGTGGTTGAGCACAAGGTGAACATGTGAAATCCCAAAGTGTTGAGTGCATCGTCATGAGAACATAAATGAAGATGATGTATTAGCCTCCTCTGATAAAGTAGAGTTGACGAGAAACTCTAGATGACTCTCCTGTGTGAGGCAGTGAGAAAGAAGATCTGTTGAGTGGACGTGCCTATGGACGAGCATAGGTGAACGTGTGAAGAACTAGTTCTTCTATGTAATGCAGTGAGCTAGAGATATGGAAATCCCTATGGATGTGCTCCTAGTGGATGAGCACTAGTGGGTGTATTGGATCCCTTGCTATACTGTTCAAGATTCAAACCTTCTTGTAACCCTCATTGTAATGTAAAGGGTACAGGTTGGCCCCACCTTAATGTGACTAGTAATTAATGTAAAAGATAATTAATCTGGTTAATGTTAATTATATTATAAGCTAGTGAGGTCGGCCCTGTTGTGCCAATAGACACTTATGTTGATAGGTTTAGGTTAGTATAAGTAAAGATAGATTTCCCATTGAGTAATCATATCTTTCATGTGTTTTTGGAAATTTCAGCAAGTACACCTTCTTGGGAAAATTGCGCACCTCTCTTGGGCACTAGTCTTCTAGGGTTTGAGCACCCTCTTGTGTGATAGGTCTTATTGGTGGTGAAGGTCTTTCTCTTGAAGAATATAGCAAAGGATTTGGCTGGGTTTTCTTCCCTTGTTGAGAAGGGTTTCCCAGAATACTTCTTGTGTTCTTGTGCATGGTGCTTCTTCTTGTGATCTTGGTTTCTTCAACATTATTGTTTATGGTTAAGTGAAATGATAAAATGGAATCAAATTCATGCTTAACCTAGATTAATAAAAATTAACAATACAAAGATCCATGGTTCAAAGGAATACGTGTGAAAGTATTCTATTGAAGGCCAACGTTCAGAGTGATAAAATGTTGGAGAAAAATTAAATTGTGACCGACGGTTAGGGAGGATTCAGAGTGACCCTAATCAATGGTTAAAGAGACAATGTGTGGATATTTTCTAACCTATCGAAGCCTGTGGAAACCAAAGGTTGGAGGAACTATGAAGGAATGGTATCGACGAATGGATTAGATCTATTTGGAGTTAAATAGATCAACAACTTGGAAAGAGACACGTGGAAGGCCACAAGAGTGACACATCGCATATGACAGAGCCTGCATGTGGTGTTAGCGAATGAAAAAGTGAAATGTGGTAGTGACGTGAGACAGTAGGAAGGTGACACATTCCAAGCCTGTGTAAGTTGACCAACAAAGATAGAGCGTAGAAAAAGTAAGATGGTGGTTCATGACCGTAGATCTAGAATGAGATCAATGGTGGAGGGTGATCTAGACCAGTTCGATGGGAAGGTGGAAGGTTGTCGAAGTTAATTGTTCGTAATGTTGTAAGTTCCAGAGAACGAAACACTATGAAAGAGGGGATTATAGGTACAATCCTGAGTGTCTATCGAGGAGAGGAATAACAGTCAAGATTGATAGTTGGCCAAAGTCTGTCTACAACCTATTCCATTCCGAGAAGTAGTTAGGAGCGTCCATCTAAAAGTAATCCATGGTAAGGATCAAAAGAAGAATCAGTCTAAGATTAGATCTGGATCATCCTTTGAGTGACAATCAAAGGTGGAGTTCAAAAGTTTGGAAAGACTCTGATAGGAATATAAGAATCAACTCCAAAGTAGTCGGTGCTTGGTCACAGCGTGAGATCTCATGGTGATTGGGCATTAAGATGAAAGGATCAACGATGAAGTTTGGGTCACGAGTTTAGCATATGGTCGAGTGGATTCACACCCGTATAGAGTGCTAGAGAATTGTGTGATTACTAGAGTAGTAGAACTCTGTTAAGGAGGAGAAATTGGGCACATGCTTAAATTTATAGAAGCATCTCGACTCCAGAGCTGAGAAGAATTTTGATTTCAATAATTCTGCATACTGTGGGTATAGGTTGGGAGGTCATCACATATTATTTATACTATATGAATGTTTATATGCCGCATAATTTTAGACACATATTTAATATTAAACCATATAATGAATCTTATGTCATCACAAAAAGAATGAATTTTATGTCATCAGAAAACCATATATTTTGTAAAACCATATAATGAATCTTATGTCATCACAAAAAGAATGAATTTTATGTCATCAGAAAACCATATATTTTGTTACTTCATTTGTGAATAAGTATATGGTGTTATGAGAGTTATTTATAGTCTAACATTTGCATCTCTTGTATGAACTTGTGGTGTGCCGAAATTTTCAATATATGTATCATGTTTGAATGATTCCCTGTGATTATGTGAGTATATTGCAGGATTAAGAAATTCAATGTTTCCCTATGCATTTTTTTATGCAATCTTGTCTCATGGTCCAAAAGAGTGTTTCTTGCAATGAGGATTTCAAGACAATAAACAATGATGAATCGTCACCATTGTTGGGCTAGTGTAGCCATGAATTCTCATTATTATCAACCTTGAACTCAAGACCATGGGAAACATTCCTCCACATTGCTAGTAGTGTGCTTTAGATGGAAAATTTGAAGAAACATCGAATGGGGATTGCATAATGAAATTCCCCCCCTTAACATCAATATACCAACATTTAGGCATCATTTTGATTGCATAGATGTTCATTTAGACTCTAGAAGAATCACATAACACTGATATATTGACATCTTCCTTGTCTTCTAGGTCAAACCTACTTATTTAGTAGATTCCAAGGCATTGATTTAAAAATGTAAAGATGTCGATGAAATGATATTTAGGAGGAGTATTAAGTTCATAAACCTATTGGCATATTGACATACATAAGTGTCTATATATATATGACCATTACCGAGGATGTCGATATATAAACATTTCAAAAATAACGTCATGATTAAGTAATTAAAAAAAGTTTGATTTTCTAGAAAGACCAATTTCGATGTCTAAGCATCGATACAATGTGGTATCAATGTCATTTTTTGACCCCAAATATAGTAGCACAATAGGAAAGGAAGGAAGGATGAAGGGCATCTTTCTCGTAGTTTGTCTTGTAGTCTAGTTCTCTAAGGTAGAGTGGAGTCAATGGGGAAACTTGTGTCTTTGGTCATTGGCATCAATGGGTATTTGTTGGGTCAAAATGGGAGAGTAGTAAAGACCATAATTGCCCATTGTTGTTGTTGTTTCACTCTAGGATAAATGTGAATTCTAAAGAGAGGATTGCATGAATGAAAAAAGGACATTGCTAAGGCGTTGGGAATGAAAACTAATTTAGCCTTGGAACTAGGAAAGTGGAAGAGATTAGGAGACAATAGACGCAATTGCAATAAAAACCAAACATGCCTTAGAATTAGGAAAGCATCTCCTCGACCTCCTGGTTTTGCAAGAGTCTAGGGAAACACTAATCCTCCAAAGAAAAAAATAGTTAGAATTGATAGCCTCTTTGGAAACTCTCTTTGTAATATAATAGATATAAAAACTATGCATAACATAAATAAAATGCTAGAAATGGAAGAATAACAACAATATAACCAGAACAATCACCACAATAACACTGAAATGATATAAGAATGACAACATAAATAACACTTTGATTCTGAGATCAATGTTCACGGGCCTCTTCGAGGAGGAAACCTCCAGTCGAGGAGAGCTCTATTACAATAATATCCAAGCTAGGGTTCTCATACCCTCGAATCCTATTTATACTAAATATGTATATCAAAAGAAGCATCTAGAGGAAGATCCTTCTAGGAGCAGAAGCTTCTATTAGGTATTCTTACATTCAACTTGTTCTATTTTATTGCAAGGCCTTATTAATATTGACCTTTATTACATCCGAATATATTGTTCTACCTATGTGCGGGTTAGGACCCTAACATGTTCTCCCCCTTAAAAACAACCTTGTCCTCAAGGCTTGAGATGTGAAAACTGTTGCAGAATGGTAGTTGGTTCCCAAGTGGCATATGATAGAGTTGTATTGTTCCAATGGACTAACACTTCCTTGATGGTTCTCTGACACAGGTGACACTCACATTGGTCCAAAAATGCTTGTGGTTGTAGCCAAATGGATCCTTCTTCTTCTAACTCGGAAAGGTTGGTTTGAATTTGACACTTAGTTCCAATCACCTTCTTTAAGAATGAAACATGAAAAACATGATGTAGCTTAGAATGAATGGGTAAAGCTAACTCATATGCCACTTGTACCTTACACTTGAGAATGTTATAAGGACCATAAAACTTGGGCTCTAGCTTCTGACAATGCTCGACCTTGAGGGAATTTTGCTTCTAAGGTTGCAGTCGAAGAAACACTTGATCCCCTTCTGCAAATTGATGTTCAGAGCGATCTTGATATGCTTGTTGCTTCATGTGATTTTTTTCCATGACCAAATTCTCTTTGAGGGTACGAAGAATAGCCTCTCAAACTGTTAGCGTTTGGTCAACTACCTAGACCTTGGAGACAGCTTGTAAGTATGAGAGAACTGAAGGTGGATTTTGTCCATATACCACTTCAAAAGGAGTCATGTGTGTAGCTATATGGTATGAAATGTTGTACCACCATTCAACTAGGGGTAACCATTGAGCCCACTGATTTTTCTTTTCCAAGGAAAAACACCTCAAATATGTTTCCAAACACTTGTTGACAACTTTCGTTTGACCATCAGTCTGGGGATGATAAGTTGTGTTGAGATGCAATTGGGTGCCTTGTAGCTTGAACAATTCTTGCCAAAAATTGCTGGTGAAAGTTGGGTCGCGATCAGAAACAATAGAATGCGGCATGCCATGAAGCTTGAAGACCTGATCCATGAAAAGTTGAGCCACTGTGGATGCTATAAATGGGTGTTGAAGAACACAGAAATGAGCATACTTGGAAAGGCGATCAACAACCACCATGATGATTGATTTATTTCCTGATTTTGGTAAGCCTGTAATAAAATCCATAGAGATATCCCTCCAAATAGCAGGTGGAATCAGAAGTGGTTGTAGTGTGCCTATAGATTTGACTGTTTCTCCCTTGTTGCGTTGACACACATCACATTCAACGACAAAATTATGAATTTTTTTTTTCATACCATCCCAGAAAAAATAACGTTTGACCTTGTCATAGGTTTTGGTAAGCTCGGAGTGCCCAACTATAGGTGTAGCATGAAGCTCAGAAAGTACCATGGATTTAATTTTTGATTGTTTACTTAAATACAAACGGACTTTGTATCGAATCTCATCATGGAGCCAAGAGTACCCAGGGGAAGCTGAAGCATTGGACTGCAATTGTTGGATCAGATGCGAACTTTTGGGATCATGTAGTCATTCATGGCAAACGACTTGGAACCAATCTGGTACAATGAAGGAAAGAGAAAAAAGGGATCCGTCATCTTCATATTTTCGAGAAAGTGCATCCACAACTACATTGTCTTTCCCTTTCTTGTAAATGATCTCATAATCATATCCAAAGAGCTTAGTCACCCATTTTTGTTTCTCCAAGGAGGAAATGCGTTGTTCCAAAAAATACTTGAGGCTTTGATGGTCTGTCTTAATTTGGAAGCATTGCCCCAATAGATAAGAGCGCCACATATCAACGACATGCAAAATAACCAACATTTCCTTTTCATAAATTGATTTTCCCAGATTTTTTTCAGACAGTTGCTTGTTGGTAAAGGCCAATGGTCGACCCTCTTGCATAAGGATAACACCAATTCCTTTCCCTGAAGCATCACATTTCAAGACAAAGGTCTTTATGAAATCAGGAAGGGCTAGGACTAGAGTGGTGCACATGGCCATCTTCAAGGTTTGAAAAGCTTGAGCAGCTGCTGGAGTCCAAGTGAAAGAGTTATTTTTTAGGAGTGTAGTGAGAGGTGTTGCAATCTTTCCATAATTCTTAACAAACTTGCGATAATAACCTGTTAAGCCCATAAATCCACGCAAGCTTTAAGAGTCTTTGGGTGATTCTAGTCTTGCATAGATTCGGTTTTTTTAGGATCCACCTTGACGTCATCCTTGCCAAATAGATGACCCAAGTACTCGACTTTTGATGCGCTAAAAGCACATTTAGACTGTTTCAGGAAAAGTTGGTGTTGAGAGAGTAGATGGAGAACTCGATCCACATGAGCAAGATGGTTTGTCAAGGTTTTTCTATAGATGAGGATATCATCAAAGAAAACTAAGACAAAATGACGAAGAAAATGATGAAAGACATGATTCATGAGGCTTTGGAAGGTGGAGGGTCAGATAAAGGGTTATCCGTAGGGATATGCAACTTGGTCCAGAGCGTCGAAAAGACAGATTCAAGATGGGTGGTTAGGCCTTGTTTGATTTCGTCCATTAAGGACTGCATGGTTTTATTGATGGCGACAACATTGGCATTGAGTTGTTTCACTTCTCGTTGGGTCTCAGTGAGATTAGATTCCAAGGTATTGAAGCGAGCTTCCAAGTCTTGGCTACGGGTATGGGTCATGATGACGAGGGAACCGAAATGGGGCGGGTGGGGTCAAAAACTTTACCGAAAAATGATATGTATGAATGTGATAAGAGAGAAGAGATGAATCCAATGGAATAGGTCTCAAATAATGGTGAAAAAAATTCCGGACTTTTTTTTTTTTACACCTGCGGAGTTATACTCCAGTCTGAAGAATATTACAGTGATGAAATGCCCAAATGTTTAACTAGGAAGAAATGTGTAGTGATTTGGCAACCTGAACAGAGTTGCGTGACAATAGATCTTGTCTATTTTAATTTGTTTATGTTTCTGTCCCCGAGGGTTAGGTATTCAAGGGTTCTAGAGACCAAGGTTTTCCCTATGTTATAGCTCTCTGATATACGTGCAACGTCCAAAATTGGTACTCGGACCAATATCTCAAGGCTCTAACTAAGGAGGCTAGACCGTGCCCTTAGTCGTACTACCCGACTACCCAGGTACTAGAGAGTATCTTCCCGAGTGTTGTTCTCGGTGGCACTATAGCATTCAGGCGGCCGATTGGTTTATCTAAAGAGGGATTCATGAAATCTAGGCCAATCCGTACACAAGTTATGTCTGATGCGCTACCACTTGAAGGGGTACCAACAGGGGTTACATGGGTGGCCAACAGATGTGCGCTTCAATACCACTTGTATTTCCTGTATGTATGAATCCCTCAACCGCATGTTTATACACGTAACGACAGATCTCTGTCGCTTAACGACGTCGGAATACGTCTCTACCCTAAAAAAAAATTAACCCACAATTTTTGCCGAGGAAAGTGCTCTAATACCACTTGTAATATACCAGATATAAAAAGTATGCAGAACATAAATAAAATGCTAGAAATGGCAGAATAACAACAATATAACCAGAACAATCACCACAATAACACTGAAATGATATAAGAATAACAACAAAAATAAAACTTTGATTCTGAGAGAAATGTTCATGGGCCTCTTCGAGGGGGCAACCTCCAGTCGAGCAGATCTCTATTACAATAATATCCAAGCTAGGGTTCTCTTACCCTCGACTCCTATTAATACTAAATATGTCTATCAAAAGAAGCATATAGAGAAAGATCCTTCTAGAAGCAAAAGTTTCTATTAGTTCTTCTTACATTCGACTTATTCTATTTTATTGCAAGGCCATATTAATATTGACCTTTATTACATCTAAATATATTGTTCTACCTATGTGCGGGTTAGGACCCTAACACTCTTTGACCTATTGGCATGCATCTCAACCTTCATTAACCTCCATCCCACTCATGGCCTTCTCATTGACTTTAGATGCTCTATTACAACTGGTGCTGCTAAAGACTCTATCAAACATGCTCACTCTAAGAACTACCGGCCCATGTTCACTCTAAGAACTACCGACCCTTCTAGAGGTGAAATTAGAAGCCCGGTGACCTAAGTGGACTCATATGTGGATGCCTTTAGTGGACCATAATTCTTGTTTATCTTATCTATGTTTTGTAGAATTTTTTTGCTAAATCAATTTATTATGATATACACCTGCAAACTATTCAACATGATCATATGGTTGAAATGCTTAAATATGTTAGTTGATGTTTTGTTTAAAACATTAATTATTATTCTATGTCAACATTTGTAGTGTAAAAATTTTATTTGGATTTGCCAACAACAATTTTCCTCATACTAAACAATCAAAATTGAATATATATATATATATAATTTGTGAAGATCTAGGTTTATCCCTTTTCACGTGATCAGCTTGGTTCAGGTAGCAATCCCAGTTCAATTCAAGTAGCAGTAGTTAGCGAGAGTAGCAAGTTGAGAAATGGAGAACGAGAACAAAATAGGTTCGGGATCAAAAATTATTTTATACCCCTCAAAAATATATATACATAAAACAATCTTTGATGAACTTTACAAATTTCTAATTGATATATATGTTTATATATATAGATAAACTAAAAATTTGTGAAGGTCATCAAAGATTGTTTTATGTCCCCTCAAAAGTTCAAGGGTTTGCCTCATGTATAAAAATGTCATTCCTCAAGTAATCCGCCATTCATTACAAAGCTATTCAAATTATATACATGAACTTGGACTTAATAAGGAAGATCTAGGATGGCTTTTCACCTTTAACTGATGGTCTTACTTTGGGTTCAAGAGCCCTTAATAATTCTTAAACTGATGGTCTTACTTTGGGTTCAAGAGCCCATGGATGATACTAAAGCAGAGACTATTTTATTTTATAATCAGACTTTCACAAAAATACTTACAGTAATCGTATAGAAATGCAATTGAAGGATTAGACATTGACTTGCTTTGTCTGATCTATAAGTAAAGCATTTACAGGGCATTTTCCTTGAAAATCCTGGCTCATATAGACAGTTCCATACTCCTCAGCTTTGATGGTTTGGTACAGCCTGGGATGAGTTTCATCGATCAATTCAGAGGCAGCACCAATCAACACATCACGCTGTGGAATCAAAAACATGACGATCGACATGCGATTCTGAATTGTATCCACCACTGCCCGGTGCTCCGCACTCTTGTATATCCCATTGCTTATTAGCTGTCATCACAAAATCCCCGTATCATTTTAGAAACCCTCTGCTAAGGTTTAACCCAAATACCTACTCCAAATGAGACAAACAATTGAAATGCCTAAAGAGGCCCAAAGAATTTCACTTACTTGTAACAAATCCCCGATGTTGATAATAAGAGCTCCAGGAACAGAGGCCACAGTGAACCATTGCTCGTCTTTCCGAACCTGGAGACCGTCCACCCCATCATCGAGCAGAACAGTCAGCAGATCTCCATCTGAATGGGGTCTAAGCCCATTCACCAGATCTGGCTGAGGGCAAGGAGGGTAATAATTGATTCTAAGTTGGAGCATGGATTCCTTGATGAGGGTTTGGATATACTTTGGGTCCAGCCCTAGACCCTCGGAAAGAAGACCCACTAACTTCTCCATAAGCCTCATTACCTCTTCCCCATATTTTTCATATGTTTCCCTTCATAGTGCATACAGTAATGTATCAGAATGGATGCAAGCTTATTATAAAAGTTTCAAATATCTCACACAGAGTGTGTATGTGTGTGTATAGAGTTGTACCTGTATGTGGAGGGCGTTTTGGGCCAGTGCTCAACTGCTTTGGCCCACTGTGGAGAAATATAATGAACAAGGGCGTCGACCCAATCCAGGACCATGTCATCAGACACGTCAAAGAACCGGCCATAGCCTTCAAGCATTAGAGTACCAGGCCTCACAGGGCACTGTTTCTGTTTTTCTTCTAGAGAGAGATCAAAGAACGCCTGTGAAACCCGTTTTACACTCTCCAACAGTGACAGAGGTATGCCATGATTTGTTATCTTCAAAACAATTGAAAACGCATGAAACCAGAAGGCCAAACAATAACGAAGTTGGTTGGATAATCGACACAGCAATGAATAAGAAAATAAAAAATTATGATCGCAGTCAAACCTGAAAGAAACCCCATTCCTGGGATGCTTGGGCTAACTGGCTCACAATCTTGAAGCGTTGATCGATGTCTTCCAGGCCTGCTAGATCGATGACGGGAAGAGACTGCTGGACTTGGAGAGGACGGGATGGCCTCTGATCAGAAGGAAGGATGTAGCGTGCAGGGACTTCCTTCACTTGCCTTTCATGTAGTGTCTGCACGAGATCAATTGGTCTCTGAAGTCTTTCAAGTTGATTGAGAAGAGCGTCCATGGCAGCTGATGTAGAATCCATATTCGTATCAGTCAGTGGATTTGGAGTTGATCTGAAACCTGAAACTGGAGTTGATCTGAAACCTCTGAGACATAATTATAGGACCATGAAATATAAATATTTGCAAATATTGGATAGGGTAGGCACGATACACAGGAATAGGTCATTGCCGACTTAGTGACTATTAAAAAATGATCTTTCACATGCCAAACTGACTTGTTTGTGTTGACTCGTTTGGTGCCACCGAAGAAATGGTCATTCACACGCAAAACTAGATTGTTTGCCTCTCTCTTTGTATTGTTTCGAGTTTTGCTCGAGATCTTGGCAATGTGGTGACTATTAAAAAATGGTCTCTCACATGCAAAGCTGGTTTTTTTTTTTTTTTTTNCTGTTTACTCCAGTTTTGCTTGTGTTAGCACATAATTACGACTCGGGGTACTCCCCTGAAGAAGCGTCCCTTGGGCGAAGAAAAAAGATCCAAAAACCCACTTTCCCAAAGTTTTGAGGGTGGGCGCGTCATGTTAATGAACGGGCACTTTTGGGCGATCACAATTTGCCCACTTGAATTTATGGCTCTCATGCAATTCCGGACCCCCCCCTGATTTTATGCCTTTAACGAGGGGGGAGGTCCGGAATCGGATGCGCACCTTTCCAATGGTGGAGATTGAGGCGCCCAGATCAACGGCTCTCAAGCCTTTTCGGACCCTCTTGCCGTTATGCTTTTAATGAGAAAGGGGGGGGGTTCGGAATGAGGTGGGGCCCTCGCCTGTCGTGTCGACCTCCTGCACACCTTTCCCATCTCAGGACCCACGTATCCTGCCATGTCCAGCCACATGGCCCCCGTTTTAGCTCATCTCCCTCTCGCCGCCTGCCATGTGTCCCTTTCGCCCAGTCACCTCCACCTCAGCACCTTCCTCCATTCGTTGTCTCCTGTCCCCATATCACTTACACAAAAGCACTCCTTTCCCCCCCGCCTCGCCTTCGCTATACTGGCACCTACAACCTCCTCATCAAGCATGCCACATCTTCCACCTCTCATCTCGTGAACCGTTCGGTTGGTCTAGGTGGCCCCTCGAGAAGACCTCCACGTCCCCAAAAGGCAGAGTTGACCAGAACCGTTCCTGATCCCAAGAGGGTGGTTATTGCAGTTGTTGGAGGTGGTTAGACATCGTCTCCGCCATAAATGGAAAGTCTGGAAAATGACTGAAGCACCTCAATCCATCCGCAGGACAGTCAGGAGTCCGATTGCAATCGTCTGGAGTCTGCATGCGCAGACTGTCAGAAAGCATGCAGACGTAATTTTTTTATTGCAATATCTTGTTTTCGCTGCTAGGGTTTTGTATGGAGTATATTTGGGCATTTTTGCCATTTTTTGTAAGGAAGGGGGGGGGGTTGAGCAAGGCTCTCGGTTGTAAAACTTTAATGAAGCACTGGTTATTCTGGTTATGCATGGACTCTTGAGACTTCTTGCCTTATGAATGTCAGTTTCTTTCACGTCTTTGTTTACACTGTGTTAGAGCATCTCGGAATTGAAGGATCCAGTTGAGTTGTAACTGTTATAGGATGATGTAGGTTGGATCACTGTAACAGTGGCATTGTTTCTAATCGGTCCCTGTGATTTTCTTAGCGCTGAATGACTTGGAATTGGAGGATCCAGTCAAGTCCCCCCTTCAGTTCCTCAAAGCCTTGAACCAAGAGGATCTTGCATTCAGAGTTTTTCTTCTACAAACTATTGAAAGGCCTGTTGCCTGAGGTAGTTTGCTCACTCCTCTCACCAAGTCTTCCACCTGCTCATCTTTTAATCAACTCACTGACTGAAGTTAGATCAAGACCTCCTTTGTTCCTTACATACCAAACCTAGTCCCTGAGTTAGAGCGATATTTTCCTGAGTCTCTACCCATTTGATCACCCATTAAAACTATCGTGACATAAAACTGATGGTTGTTGGGCTCTGCTCCTGTAAGCAATCCAGGAGTGACTTTTGATGCTAACATTTCTAGCGCCGTTGTCGGGGGCGAAGTTGAAAATTTTCCCCGGGATTGAACGACATTGAGCCTCTGATTCTGAAGGTGCATCAGGTATCAGAGCCTTTGAAGATTGCTACTGTGCACCTGACGACTCCATTGTGACGACTCCACTGTGGTGAACCTGTCGTGTTAATTGTGGCTTTCAGAGGCAGACACACGCGGTCCCATCCACAGTTGCCTCTAGCTACACTTGAAACTGATCCAGAGGTGGTTCTCAGAAAAGGAAAGGCCTCTGAAGGAGAAGCTTCCACCACCAAACCAGGTAATATGCCATCTCCTTCTGTAGGAACTCCATTTTCTCCTCCTCAGTTTCTTAACAGACCTTTTTCTGAGGTTTCCCGTTTCCTGAATTTCGAGAGTGTTCCTGCTGAGTTTTCCCCTCCTAGTCTGGAATTGGAGGGAGAAATCCTTGTCACTCCCCTCTCCCCTGAAGCTCTACTTTGGCGTAGACCCAGGACCACAAAAGATTTCCCCACTCCTCCTCTTGTTACTATTGCCACTTCTGCACGAAGAGAAACATCTGTTGACTTAATCCCCTTGGCCTTCTCCCTAAACCCCCTATTGTTTCCCATTCCACTTAGAGACTCGTTCCTAGTAGCCCCTTCGCGAACTCCTTCTCCTCCAAGTTCTCCTCCACCTAATATTCCTATGGCTGGTGCTAATCCCCTTCTAAGTAGAATGGACACCATAGTAGCGGCCAGATATGCTCCCTTAGTCCTGCCTCAACCTGCAAATCCTCTCTCTCCTGGAGATTACCTGAAATATATGCCCAAGTTCACTGGGGAAGAGGACATAACTGTGGAAGAGCACCTGGCTGCTTTTTATAGTTATGCAGACAACCTGAACATTGTAAATGAGGATGTCTGGATGAGAGTCTTCGTCCAGAGCCTGGATGGTGAGGTGAGGAAATGGTTTAGGGGATTGACCCTCGGATCTATTGCTGGAATTGAGGCTCTAGATGGTGCTTTCCTGAGGCAGTGGGGAGATAAGAAGGATTTCATGTATTACATGACAGAGTTCGGGTCTTTGAAGAAGATGGAAGGAGAGTATGTCTCTGACTTCTCCAAAAGATTCAATAAGATGTATAATAAGATTCTTGCTGAGATAAAGCCCTCAGAAGCCTCTGCCAAAATTTCTTATGCTAGTGCATTCGGCCCTGATTTCTGTCTTCTATTGAGAGAAAGGAGAGCCTCCTTCTTAGCTCAGATGCAAGATGCAACAATAGAGGTGGAATCTAACGTATTAGCAGTTGATAGACTGAGAAACAAGGCTGACGCAGAAAGGAGAAAGGGAAGATCTGAAGCCTCAACTTCTGGCCCCTCGGTGCCTCACCCTCAAATGGATGAACTGACCAAGATGGTGAAGTCTCTATCTACAAAGATGGAGAGAATGAAGGTGGAGGGAAGGAAAGCATACAAAAATCCTCACAATGCCGAAAACAAAGGAGGTTTCAGGAGGCTAAACAATATTTCTCCCCCAACTATGCAAAGAGACCAGAGGGGAAGAGATAGAGAAGACCAGAAAATTCAGCCCCCTTTTCAAAATAATTTGGTGGCCGATGATGAAGAAGGGGAAACAGATGGGCTTGATCCTGAAATCTACTGCTTTGGAAACACTCCTCCTTTTCCTTATCTCACTCAATCAGCATACGCGGAATCTCTCATGGACAGTCAGCTAAATGAACTTAGCAAGGGAGACAAGGCTAGTAGCAGCCAAGGCAGGTATAACCTGAGGTCCAAGAAAAAGATAGCAGCACCTGATGTTCCTGAACAATTCCCTAGAACAGAGAAACCTACTAGTGAAGTAGCAAACAGTAACAAAGGTAAGAAGGCCCAACCCCTCTCTCCCATGGTTCAGAGTCATGTTCCTGAAGCAAGAGAAATCCCAAAGCTTACATCATCTTTTAATTTTGAGCATGAAATTCAAAAGATCAGGATCCTCGTGCCCCTCACTGAATTGATTAAACATGAAGAGTTCAAAAAACGCTTCTCTGGGCTGTTACAGTCTAAAGCCCCATGCCTTCCCTCAAACTCCATCAATTTGCAAGATGAAAGGCCTACAGTTATTCTAGGTCCTATGGTAGAAGACAGGAATGATTCATCCCCTCCCTTCTATACTTCCTTGAACATACATGACAAGGTATTGCACAATTGTTTGATGGATTCAGGAGCTTCTCACAACCTCATGCCCAAAATTGTCATGGAAGAATTATGACTAAAGGTCACCCAAGCTTATCATGACCTCTATTCTTTTGACTCCAGGAAAGTTCAATGTCTAGGAGTCATCAAAGATCTGGTCATGACCTTGTTTCAATTGCCCATGAAAAGTGTGGTCATGGATGTTGTAGTGGCTGATGTCCCCCCCAAGTTTGATATGTTGTTATCGAGATCTTGGATAAAAAGACTGGGGGGAACTTTGCAGATGGACCTAACCTATGCTACTATCTCAGTGTTTGGAGGAGAGCATAGGAGGCTATACAGAGAAGCCCAATAGGCCTATATAATCAGTGATGAAGCCAATCCTACCAACCATCCCATTTTTTCCTTGGACACTGATTTAGGTTCCATTTTACTACAACTCATTCATGCTCTCGAGCCTCCTCTTAAACTCAGAAAGCAGCCCACCACTCCTCATGAATTTTCTCCCCCCATCTCCCCCATCTGGAAAATGTTTTTTGATGGAGCCTCTTCCAGGGAAGGCGCTGGTGCTAGGGTATTTTTTGTATCACCTGCTTAGGAAACCATGTCTCTTTCATACAAGCTAGAATTTGAAGCTACTGACAATGTGGCAGAATATGAAGCTCTTGTTCTAGGATTAAGAGCTGCAAAGGAAATGGGAATTCAAGAGGTAGCAGTGTTCGGAGATGCAGAATTGGTAGTCCAACAGATCAGAAACGCTTATCAGGCTAAGCATCATCGACTCAGGAGTTACAGAAATGAGGTATGGAACCTAATTGACAGTTTCTTCTCAGCATTTAACATTTCTTTCGTCCCAAGAAAGAAGAACACAGTGGCAGATTCCTTGGCTACATCAGCAAGCAATTTCAAAGTGCCCTTACCACGCAAATTCAGATACGATGTAGAAGTAAAATACAGGCCCTCCATACCTGACAATGTCAAACATTGGAAGGTGTTCGAGGATGATCTTGAGGTCAAAAGATTCTTGGAGACTGTTGAATAATTTTCAGAGATGCATATTGACCAAGACTCTGTCTCTGAAGAAAAGTTGGATGGGGGTAATTTTTTGAATAAGATTGCAGAGCGTAACATTGTGCAGCTTCCCAACAATCATATTCCAAGGGGACTGGTTCCTTTGGAAAGGCTTTTTGATAGAAATGATGTGGCATTAAAAGGGGAAATATTAGAGGATGATGCTGATACAACTCAGTGCAACATTGGCATTGAGAATGAACCCAAGTTTGTCAAATTGTCAAGAAGCCTGACAACGGAGCAGAGGGTTGACTACACTGGACTATTGAGGGAGTTTGTTGATGTTTTCACTTGGACCTATGGAGATCTCAAAACATATGACACTTCTGTCATCAAGCATAAAATCTCGTTGAAAAAGGAAGCAAAACCATTTAGGCAGAAGTTAAGACAGATCAATCCTATGCTGCTGCCTGTCATGGAGAGGGAAGTGAAGAAGCTGCTACAGGCCCAGATCATCGTACCACTAAGATATTCAGAGTGGGTGGCCAACTTGGTACCAGTAAGGAAAAAGAATGGAGAAATCAGACTCTGTGTAGACTTCAGAAACCTGAACAGGAGCTCACAGAAGGATAACTACCCCTTACCAAAGATGGAACATATATTGCAGAGGGTAACATGAGCATCTAGGATGTCCATGATCGATGGTTTCTATGGCTACAATCAAATCTCTGTTCTTCCCGAGGACAGGGAAAAGATGACATTTACCACTCCATGGGGAACATTCATGTATGCCAAAATGCCTTTTGGATTGATGAATGCAAGGGCAACGTTTCAACGTGCCATGGACATAGCTTTCATTGGGGAAAATGATAAGTTTGTGGTCATCTATCTGGATGACATAACAATATTTTCAAAATCTGATAAAGAACATTGTTGTCATCTTAGGATGGTTTTCCTGAAATGTAGGAGTTTTGGCATTTCATTAAATCCCAAGAAATATTTGTTCGCCATGTAGGAGGAAAAGTTACTAGGCCACATAGTATCAGCGGAAGGAGTCAGGATGAGTTGAGGCAATACAAGCCTTATCAATCCCGAGATTCAGGAAGGAGGTCCAATCTTTCCTTGGTAAGATTAATTTTCTGAGGAGGTTTGTTTCTAACTTTGTTGAGGAGGTAAAGCTTATAACAACCATGTTAAGGAAAGGAAATGAAGTGAGGTGGACTTCTGAATCGCGAAATTCCTTTGAGAAAATAAAGAAGGCCCTGATTGAAGCTCCTGTGCTTATCAGTCCCGATTACTCAAAGGATTTCCTTATTTTTTCCTTTGCTTCACCTGACACAGTGGTTGTTGTTTTATTACAGACAAACGAGGCTGGGCTAGAGGAGCGTATTGTCTATTTTAGCAGATCTTTGAGGGATGCCAAAGTCAGGTATGACACTATGGAGAAGCAGGCCTATGCCCTGGTAAAGGCTCTCAAAGCCTTTAGAACCTATGTCCTGCAGTAAAAAATCATTGCCTATGTCCCCTCGACTGCTGTTAAAGACATTCTTATTCAGCCCAACATAGACGGGAGGAGAAGTAAGTGGATAGCCAAGATCCTGGAGTTTGACCTGGAAATAAAGCCTACCAAATTGATCAAAGGTCAAGGTTTAGCCAAGCTGTTGGCTGAAGCAAATTGCCAAGCTTTGGGGGTAAGTTTCATCAACGAATGCTCAGGAATTCAGTAGGATCAGTTGTCTGAAATAGACCCTCAAAAGGAATCCCCATTGGCTCGATGTCCCTGGTATAAGGATGCCATATATTTTTTGCAGGAGTTACGGCCTCCAGACGACCTGCAAAGAAACAAGGCAAGAGCTCTGAAGCTCAAAGTAGTAAGATATTGCCTTATCGATCAAGTTTTATATTGGAAAGATTCCCTGGGGTTGCTTTTGAAATGTGTAGATCCACAAGAGGCTGACAGGATCATGGTTGAATTTCACGATAGCCTATGTGGAGGGCATCATTTCTGGAAAACCACGGCCTACAAAATTCTCAGGGCCGGATACTACTGGCCCACCGTATTCACTGACGTTTGCATAAGGGTCAGAGCCTGCTTCAAATGTCAAAGATTTGCAAGAAAATGACAGCTCAAGTCTTTTCCTTTAAATCCTGTGGTTGTTTCAAGACCTTTCCAGCAATGGGGCCTAGATTTCATTGGAGAAATCCATCCTGCTTCCAGTGGGTAGCACAGGTGGATCCTGACTGCTACAGATTTCTTTACCAAGTGGATTGAAGCTATCCCCACCAGGAATGCTTCCCACAAGGTAATCATTGGATTCCTGGAAGACCTCATCAGGAAATTCGGCTGCCCAAGTAAGATTGTCACTGATAATGCAATGTCTTTCAGGGCTGAGCCTGTAGTGTCCCCAAGGCCGAGCCCCGTTGTAGATCATGTTATATGAAAAGAATTGTAAATATGTTCTATAGGCTGGTGAGCCAAGTTTTGAATAAGTTGTAGGCTTATGAGTTTTGTTAGGCCAGGGAGCCTAAGCATTGAAGCCAAGAGCCTGTTGATGTACTTGTATGTATGCAGGTCAATTAATAAAATATAAATACCACCAGTGCAGACCGTCCACGATGAAAGAGCGATGGGGGACTGAGCGTCCACAGAGTGGGCAAGGAACTAGGGGCTGGAAGGTGGGAAAGGGGCTGAGTAATGAGCCTAGGGGCTAAGCCTAGGGGGCTTAGGCCTGGAATAATATTTTATTATTATTCCTAAAAATCCATGTGCACATTATGTTAACCTAAGTCCTTTGGAAGGGCCCGTGATTTCTCAAGTGGTGGGAGAAGGGCGTATGGATGGAACACATGCAGTTCCCAGGGTGACAAGTGTCAACCCTGGTGCATGCAAATATAAGTGCCGAGATGAACCGTGGGTGGGGAATCTTCCTCCATTCGAACCCGAACCTCTATGCGTGGAACTGGTACGCCGTCTGCCAGAATACCCTGGTTTATCTCTGGAAGCCGTAAAGCATGTGTTTGGTCCGGAGGAAATCATGAACACCCTATCCATTGAGCGTGGAGTCTGTGTTGGTCTCTGAGAAAGCCCGTGTCTCTGAGTAAACCCGTGTGCATTCCCTGAATGAGAAGCCTGTGCTGAATTGAGTGGAAGTGTCTGTTTTATTCGGTGAAGCTGAGCTAGCCTGTGCGTGGAGTCCCTGTTCCGAGAAACATTGTTGTGAGATCATTTAGCGATTGCTGAACTGAATTGGGGAAACCTGTGTCTGTGTTTTCTGTGGATGGCCGTGACTGCGTAGTACTGGACTGCGTGAGGCTTGTTGGCCTATGAGAGACTCCTCCAGGTGAGGAAGTGCGCAGAGGGAGAAGAGGACTCCTGGAAGGAACCCTGTAGCTGCCATAGAGCCCGGAGAATTCCGGTCCGGTCTGTTCCTGTAACCCAAGGTAAGGGAGACTGGCAGCCGAAGGACTGTCTG
>ML796488.1:856244-871874 GCA_009831015.1 Picea engelmannii | reverse complement strand
GGGGGGGGGGGGTCTGGAATCGGGCGCGCACCTTTCCAATGGTGGAGATTGAGGTGCCCAGATTAGCGGCTCTCAAGCCTTTCCGGACCCTCTTGCTGTTCTGCTTTTAATAATAAGGGGGGGGTCCGAAATGAGGTGGGGCCCCCGCCTATCGTTTCGACCTCCTGCACACCTTTCCCATCTTAGGACCCATGTATCCTGCCATGTCCAGCCACATGGCCCCCCTTTTAGCTCATCTCCCTCTCACCGCTTGCCATGTGTCCCTTTCGTCTAGTCACCTCCACCTCAGCACCTTCCTCCATTCGATGTCTCCTATCGCCATATCACTTACATGAAAGCACCCCTTTCCCCCCCGCCTTACCTTCACTATATTGGTGCCTACAACCTCCTTGTCAAGCATTCCACATCTTCCACCTCTCATCCCGTGAACCGTTTGGATGGTCCAGGTGGCCCCTCGAGAAGACCTCCACGTTGCCAAAAGGCAGAGTTGACCAGAACCATTCTTGATCCCAAGAGGGTGGTTATTGCAGTTGTTGGAGGTGGTTAGACATCGTCTCCATCATAAATGGAAAGTCTGGAAAAGGACTGAAGCACGTCAATCCATTCGTAGGACAGTCAGGAGTCTGATTGCAATCGTCCGGAGTCTGCATGCGCAGACTGTCAGAAAGCATGCAGACGTAATTTTTTTATTGCAATATCTTGTTTTCGCTGCTAGGGTTTTGTATGGAGTATATTTGGGCGTTTTTGCCATTTTTTGTAAGGAAGGGGGAGGGTTGAGCAAGGCTCCCGGTTGTAAAACTTTAATGAAGCACTAGTTATTCTGGTTATGCATGGACTCTTGAGACTTCTTACCTTATGAATGTCTGTTTCTTTCACGTCTTTGTTTACACTGTGTTAGAGCAACCCGGAATTGGAGGATCCAATCGAGTTGTAACTGTTATAGGATGATGTAGGTTGGATCACTGTAACACTTGTATTGTTTCTAATCGGTCCCTGTGATTTTCTTAGCGCTGAACGACTTGGAATTGGAGGATCCATTCAAGTACCCCCTTCAGTTCCTCGAAGTCCTGAACCAAGAGGATCTTGCATTTAGAGTTTTTCTTCTGCAAACTGCTGAAAGGCTTGTTGCCTAAGGTAGTTTGCTCACTCCTCTCACCAAGTCTTCCACCTGCTCATCCTTTAATCAACTCACTGACTGAAGTTAGATCAAGACCTCCTTTGTTCCTTACATACCAGACCTAGTCCCTGAGTTAGAGCGATATTTTCCTGAGTCTCTACCCATTTGATCACCCATTAAAACTATCGTGACATAAAACTGATGGGCATTGGCTTCTGCTCCTGCAAGCAATCCAGGAGTGACTTCTGACGCTAACAGCTTGGTATCCTGCCGAGGTAGTGATTGTTAAAAAATGGTTGTCACATGCCAAACTGACTTCTTTTTCTGTCTGCTTGTGTTTTCTTGAGTTTTGCATCCAGACAAGGTCCTCTCACTTCAATCTTTCACGTTCAATATTCCAGGTACGATTTTTAACTGTCTATATAAAAGTGATGATTATTAAAAAATGGTCTCTTCATGTCAAATGGGCTTGTTTGCCTTCCAATTATGTGTTAAAGTAGTTTTTGTATGTTCAATAGCCCATGGTTAATATCAAAGGTAATGTTGGAATTTGACGTTGACTCTTATTTTAAAAAATAATATCACTTTATTTCAGTATTTTTATTATCTTTTATTTTATATTTATATAAAATAATAACTTAAAATAAATATAAAAATTAAAAATGATTTTTTTTTAGTGAAATGGAAGTTGCAATCCTTATGTGCAAGGAACTTCTATCAAAAGTTAGCTGGAAGCATATTCAGTACTTCTATCAAATAAAATAATAACTTAAAATAAATATAAAACTTAGCTTGAAGCATATTCACTACTTCTATCAAATAAAATAATAACTTAAAATAAATATAAAACTTAAAAAATGATTTTTTTTTAGTGAAATGGAAGTTACAATCCTTATGTGTCGGGAAATTCTATCGAAAGTTAGCTTGAAGCATATTCAAAGTTAGCTTGAAGCATATTCACTACTTTTATCCAAAGTTAGCTTGAAGCATATTCACTACTTTTATCAAAAGTTAGCTTGAAGCATATTCACTAGTGTATTTAAAGCATCCTTGTGTAGCTCAAAAAAATACTTAAGCAAAAAAGACAAAGAGAGGGCCTGAGACTTTCTCCAATAAAAAGATTAAACATAAATATTAAAAAACTTACTACAATTCCATGAAGGAGCGTTCTCTTTTAGAGATCAGTTTTCCTTCATCCAATTGCAAAGCATCTTTCAGAAGTATTTAGCTCCCTAAATACATGAGTGAAACTAAGCTATCAAAATAGTTTAGAGATGGATTTCAACTAATGAGCAATTTGGTGTATGCCTAAATTTGACACTTGAACTTCATCATTCATCCAATCAATGATCAATTTTGAATCTCCAAAGACTTGAAAATCCATTTCACACTTAAGGAGTGCAAACATAATGCAAATATGAAAAATATAGAAGAAAACCCAAACCAAAAATTCGACCCAATCCTTGGCATGCACCATCAAAATACCCCCAAGGAATATTTTTGTTCATAACGACCTTATGATGCAAACCCCCCTTCTCTCCTTGTGGCTGCTCGACCTCCTGGTCAAGGATCTTCGATTCTCAGAGCTAAATTGGCCCTCTACAACCTTAATGGTCTCGCTTGTAATTAAACACATGCTCTTTCAGTTTTTTGGTGCAGGTTCTATGACACCTGCAACCTCTCCCTTCATGTTGTTGAACTATCAGGGTCCAGGCACTAGCTCCTCCTCCGTCATCCCTTTCCCATATGTGACCTCGGGCTATGTCCACTCATGATTGCGGACGCGGTTGAGAGTGGTTTGGGATCAACCCACTTTTGTCCCCGCAATTCACTACCAATCGCCACACATCCCTTTTTGCAATACTGTGGTTTTGATTGTGGTCGGCTCTCAATCTTTTAAAGTCTGAGCACTTTCTGTCCACACAAACCTGTGTGACCATCAATCTCATAATCTCGGGTGGATCCTCTTGATCAACGGTTCAAATCTACTTCCTTTCCTTCCTTCTCTCCAGTTCACACTCTCCTAGATCTCTGCGTTCTATTGACGCATGCCCCTTTCAAATCAACGGTCATGATTGATTTCTCCTTTCGGACTTCAGGAGTTTCAACTCTCAACTCCTGCTTCTTCCACAGTGGCCATCTTCTGAAATGGAAGATATGGTGATACTTGTCCTCCTCAAATCAATGGCTATGGCTGCTTCAGAACTTCAGGCTTCGGAAAACTCAACTTTCAACCTTCACTTTCCCCCGAAGTGCATGGGTTTATGTCACATGTTCTCCTGAATTGGACGACTATAATTTACTTCGGACCTTCGGGTTTTGGAGATTGCAACTCTCAACTTCTCTAAAGTGATTTTATCCGAAGTTTGCAATTTGTCACCATGCGTCCCTCTGGATCTGACGGTCCAGATTCACTTTGGACTTTGGGTTTCGGGAGTTTAAATTCTCAACTGAAATCCTCGAAGTGATTTTTCCCAAAGACTCACATCTGTGGACACGTAACTCCCTAGCAACCAATGACCAGAATCTATTTCGGTTCTTTGGCGATTTCTCCTCTTATGTGCATGCAGAGGCTAAAGCTCATGCACATTGCCCAAATCCAACGGTTTGGAGTGATCTTGCTCCCTCCTGGATGGATCTTAACCCTTTCTCTTATCCAACCTTTGAAAATTCTTCTTCTAAAGGATTTCTCCCGCTAAGTCCTATGTACTTGTTCTTCCTTCGAACTTGAAATTCCCCAAAGGGATTTCTTCAACACTTAGTTGATTTATGGTCCTGTGCACTCCTTGCAACTAAAATCTACACTGTCTTACGAGAAAAACCAAGTTATTTCTCCAAAGTTTTCTCCAATTCAAAGACTTCGCATACACACTCGCGTTCAATATGCACACTCTGCATACAAAAGTTCCACGCTATATCTTCTGAGCTTCAAGTCGAAAGACTCTCTCACACGCACTCCTTACATTCAGTTTGAACTCCTTGCATAACTTACAAAAGAGAAACAATTGAAACTTATTGAATTCTTCATGAATTCATTCATTCACCATGAACCTCATACATCCACAAAATTCATAACAACAGTAAAACTGTAAAATAGTATCAACACTATACAATTGGATAAATTCTCCTCTGTTCTATTCATTCCAAAAACACATGATTACATTGCTATCTCTTACGAACAATACAGTGAAAAAAAATGACTAAGGACCGAGAGACTTCTTCTCTCCTCTTCCTCCTATCTAAGTTCTATCACCTTCTACTCTAGCGGTTACCTACCCATCTTAATTGAATGCATCTTAATGACTAATAAGGGATAATATCCTACACATGTAATATTTTACGGTTGTGTAAGGATTTACAATGATCCGTCATTTCAAACGATGGCCCGACTTTACATACAACTAATTTAATTAACGATAAATTCAAAAAATCTCCACAGCGCTACCAAGCTGGTTAAGAGTTGGTTTGGTTCTTTCAATGTGTTGAGGTGTCGATTTTGTTTTTCTTAATTTGATAGTGATGCTCTTGCATCATACTCCTCTGGACAAAATATTCATGGAATATTTTCCATGAGTTCTTGTATTGTTTTGTCATGCTTCAAAATATTAGGTTTAGTAACCCAACTTGAATCTTCCACTGGGTGATCTTTCCACTTCACCAAATATTTAGAGTATATCTTTCTTCTAGTTTTCTTTCCAACTCTATGTTCTAATATTTTCTTCATCTGAGGTTTTTCTACTGTGGGCATCTGTTCTTCCCACTAAATCTCTTCCTGATTATCTAATTCTCCTATGCTATCTCTACTATAAGGATACAGGTCTACAACGTTGAAGATCGGTGATATCCCAACATTGTCTGGCAACTCGATCTCATAAGAATTTGCTGCAAATTTTCTAAGGATCTTGCATGGTCCTATCTTCTTCATATTCAACTTATTATATGTTCCTATTGGAAACCTTTCCTTTCTCAAATGAGCTAAAACTTCATCTCCCACCTCAAATTGAACTTCCCTTATTTTCTGATCAACCCTGTCCTTATACTTTTGATTACTCTCTTGTAGCTGCCTCCTAACTTGATCATGAAGTCTTTGCATTTCTATAGAAAAATCTTCTTCTCCAACGCTCCTGAATTCATCTTGTTTCAAATATCTCAATTCTCCAATCCCTCTTGGTTGTCTTCCATATACTATCTCAAATGGACTTTTCTCAGTGGTCCTATTAACAAAATTGTTAAATGCAAATTCTTCCTGAGTCAGAATCTGATCCCACTGACGACCTTGTTCAGTGACTAAAATCCTTAAAAAAATTCCTAGACTCATGTTCACTACTTCAATATGTTTGTCTGTCTGAGGGTGATATGTGGAACTAAAAGATAAATTTGTTCCCATCCTCTTCCACAGAGTCCTCCAAAAGTGTCATACAAACTTAGTGTCCCTGTCTGAGACTATACTTCTAGGCAATACATGTAGTCTCACAAATTCTTTGAAAAACACATTGGCTATGTCTGTAGCATCATTTGTTTTCTGACATGGTATAAAATGTGCCACCTTAGAAAATCTATCGACCACAACAAATATGGAGTCACTTCCCTTCTGGGTTCTAGGTAATCCCAATACAAAATTCATACTAATTGCATCCCAAGGCCTTTCTGGAATAGGCAATGGCTGATACAAACCAGTGTTTTGACTCTTTCCTTTTGCATGTTGACAAATCTTACATCAGTCTACAAATTTCTTCACATCCGCCCTCATACCTAGCCAACAATACAAACTATTCAGTTGTGTAAATGTTTTTTCATGACCGAAATGTCCGGCTAGACCTCCACTATGTTTTTCTTTCAACAAATTATCTCTCATTGAGCATATTGGTATACACAATTGACTTCCCTTAAACAACAATCCATCCTGGATTAAATATTCTTCCTATAATTTGTTATCCCTCAACAAAGGATTTTCATATTCTTCATAAGCCTCCTTAAAATCTGGATCTTCCTGATACATTTCCTTAAGGTGCTCA
The DNA here is from genome assembly GCA_009831015.1 of Picea engelmannii. Classification (NCBI taxonomy): domain Eukaryota; kingdom Viridiplantae; phylum Streptophyta; class Pinopsida; order Pinales; family Pinaceae; genus Picea; species Picea engelmannii. Next base: position 865,742 of record ML796488.1, on the reverse strand, counting down.
AACCCTAAGGTCTTCACTTGGAATTCCTGTATAACCAAACTCCTTCTGCTCAAAGCATCTGCAACTTTATTAGCACTTCCAGAAATATGTTTAATAACAAAAGTAAAATTCTTCATGAATTCTACCCACTTAGCATGCATTTGATTCAACTTTTCTTGCCTAGTAATAAATTGCAAAGTTTGATTATCACTATACAAGACAAACTCTTTTGGAATTAAATAATGTCTCTATTTCTTCAAATCTTGAATCACTGCATAAAACTCCTTGGCATATGTAGAATATTTCTCCTTGGTGTCATTCAACTTTTCAGTGAAATAAGCAACTGGCCTATTATCTTGACTCAAGACTGCTCCAATGGCTATTCCACTTGCATCACATCTTACCTGAAATGTTTTTTCCAAAATTGGGGAAAACCAGAATTGGTTGTTATGTTATCTTCTTTTTCAACACTCTAAAGGTTTTCTCAGCCTCCTCTGTCCAATTAAAATACTTATGTTTCTTTTTCACAGTGTCCATTATGGGTGCACATATACCACTAAAATTTCTGATAAACTTTCTTCAAAAACTTACTAACCCATGGAAACATTTCACCTCAAATATGCTCCTTGGTGATGACCATTCTTTGATTTCTCTCACCTTCTCTGGATCCATCTTCAATTCATTTGAAAAGATCACAAAACCCAAATATATGAGTTTTGTCTTCATAAAAGAACTTTTCTTCAAGTGTATTAACAACTTTTCTTGCTGCAATCTCCTCATCACTAATGTCAAGTGATTTAAATGTTCTTCCTTTGTTTTGTTGAAAACTAATATATCATCCAGATATACAATGTCAAATTTACCTATGAAGTCTTTCAGTACTTCATTCATCAACCTCATAAAGGTGCTTGGAGCATTTGTCAATCCAAATGGCATGACTAGCCATTCAAGCAAACCTTCATTTGTCTTGAATGTTGTCTTCCATTCATCTCCCTCTCTCATTCTTATCTGATGATATCCAATCTTCAAGTTTATTTTTGAAAAATAACTTGCTCCACTCAAACAATCCATCAAATCATCCATCCTGGGTAAAGGGAATCTATACCTGATGGTAATCTTGTTGATGGCTCTAGAATCTATACACATTCTCCATCTCCCATCCTTCTTTGGACTTAATACAATTGGCACTTCACATGGGCTTATACTTTCCTTGACTAAACCTTTATCCAACAACTCCTGAACTTGATTGTTAACCTCTTCATTCTCTCGAGGTGTAAACCTATATGCTTCTTTGTTTGGTAAACTAGCTCCTGGAATCAAGTCAATATGGTGGATGATACTCCTAATGGGTGGTAATGAGTGAGGTAACTCATCCATTACTATGTCAACAAAATTCTCTAACAATTCCTAGATTTATTCAAGTAAATCATCTATGGAAGTATTGGTAAGGATAACTCTTGGCTTCCTTACTACAACAAATTGCATTTCTTGATCTTTCTTAATCTTCTTCAAGAGTTCCTTCCCACTCATAAGAAGTATTCTTGTGATGGCTTCTTCCTTTTCTTTGTTTTCTTCTATTAGCAACAACATGCGGGTCCTACCATTTTTCTCTAGAGTGTAAGTATTTTTTCTCCGATTATGAATGATGTTCCTATCGAACTTCCATGGTCTCCCCAACAAAATATGACAAACATCCATGGTCTCCCCAACAAAATATGACAAACATCCATAAGAATTACATCACACAAAATCTCATCTTTACAACCCCGTATTTTAAATTCAACTTTACATTGTTGACTTACCAGTACTTGATGTCCCTTCTACAACCACAATACTTTATACGGGTGTGGGTATGCAATCATCTCCAGCTCTAGCTTCTCCACCATTTCTGTAGATACTAAATTATCAGTACTCCCACTGTCTATAATTATCTTGTAAACTTTGTCCTTTGTTTTACAAGCAATCCTGAACAACCTCATTCCCTGAACTGAGTCTTCTATTTATTTCTCTGGATTTAGAAGAAATTTCCTCATCATAAGTCTTTGTCCTCCCTCTGCTTCCACATTATTCTAGGCTTAAAAAATGTGTGCTTCTCCTCCTCCTTCTTTCTTCCTCTCGGGGCATTCCCAAGACATGTGTCATGTCTTTCCACAGGCATAACATTTAACTCCACCTCCTCTACCCCTTCCTCTTCCTCGAGGAAAATAATTTCTCCCAACAAACGGTCTTCTTCGGGAACTTCCTCCCCTTTCAAAGTGACCATATGATTTCTCAATCTCATCCTTAGTTTTCGGTGCCTTATCATAGATAATTCCCTTACCTCTATTTGAGCCTCTGCTTCTGCTTCGCTGACTCTAATTCCTAGCCAACTTTTCTTTTGCCTTCAGTGTAACCTGATAAGCATCTTCCACTGTCCTCATGGTCATCATGTTGATCTCATCCTGGATTTCATACCTCAAGCCATTTATATACCTGAAATTTTTTTCTTCATCCTTCTCCCTTTGTCCAGTTCTAATATTCATCTTATAGAATTCTTCTGTGTACACTTTCATTGTCATAATCCATTGTCTCAGGTTCTACAACTTCCTGAACAGATTTATCTGGTAATCCTTAGGTATGAATTTAGGCTTCAGTTTGGCTACCATTATATCCCAATTATTTATCTTTTGTTTTCCTTTGCTCCTCCTCTTTGTCTGCAGTTCATCCCACCATAGTGTTGCATGTCCCTTTAATCTGGTGGCAACATGTCTCACCTTATTTCCTTCATCGACAACTTCATAGTCCAAATACTTGTCCATGGACCTTGTCCAGTCCAATATCTCTTCGGCATCCAAGTTACCTTCATACACTGGGACGTCTATCTTTGCTCTAGCTCCCAACTTCACAACAACTTTCAATAAGCGTTCTTCGGCCGCATCTTCCCCTGTAACTTCTTCAACTTCTATTCTTCTCTCTCTGCATCACTGACGTCTCCAGCGACAGGTATTATCCTTTGCATTTCTTCCATCACTTCCAACCTTGCATGAAGATCTCTCATTTATCTTCCTACAACACAATTTACTATAGGTGGATCTACACATATCCTCGACGACATTGTTTCAATTGTTTCTAACACATAGAATACAACTTCGAGATTTTTCAGGCTCTGATACCACTTAATGTAGACCCCCCTTCTCTCCTCGGGGATGCTCGACCTCCCGGTCAAGAATCTTCGATTCTCGGAGCTGAATCGGCCCTATGAAACCTTAATGGTATCGCTTGTAATTAAACACGGGCTCTTTTAGTCTTTTGGTGCAGGTTCTATGACACCCACAACCTCTCCCTTCGCATTACTGAACTATTAGGGTTCAAGTGCTAGATCCTCCTCTGTTATCCATTTCCCGTATTTGACCTCAGGCTATGTCCACCCACGATTGAAGACGCGGTTGAGAGTGGTTTGGGATTAACCCACTTTTATCCCCGCAATTCACTACCAATCGCCATGCGTCCCTTTTGAAATACCGTGGTTTCGATTGTGGCCCACTCCAAAACTTTTAAAGTCCGAGCACTTTTTGTCCCCGCAACCCTGTGTTACCATCGATCTCACGATCTCGGGTGGAGCCTCTCGATCAACAGTTCAAATCTACTTCCTTTCCTTCCTTCTCTCTGGATCATGCTCTCCTAGATCTCCATGATTTGTTGACACATACCCCTTTCAAATCAACGATCATGATTGATTTCTCCTTTCATACTTCGGGAGTTTCAACTCTCAACTCCTACTTCCTCCGCAGTGGCTATCTTACAAAATGGAAGATCTGCTGGGACTTGTCCTCCTCAAATCGACGACCGTAGCCGCTTCGGAACTTCAGGCTTCAAATTTCAACCTTCACTTTCCCCCAAAGTGCTCGGGTTTATGCCACATGTTCTCTTGAATCATATGGCTATAATTTACTTCGGACCTTCGGGCTTCAGAAATCTCAACTCTCAAATTCTCCAGAGTGCTTTTATCAAAATTTTGTGATTTTTCACCACGCGTCCCTCTAGATCTAACAATCCAGATTCACTCTAGACTTCGGGTTTTGGTAGTTTCAATTCTCAACTGAAATCCTCGAAGTGATTTTTCCTGAAGCCTCGCATATGTGGACACATAACTCCCTGGCAACCAACAACCATAATCTATTTTGGTTCTTCGGTGATTTCTCCTCCTATGTGCATGCAAAGGCTAAAGCTCGTGCACTTTGCCCAAATCCAATGGTCTGGAGTGATCTCGCTCCCTCCTGGATGGATCTTAACCCTTTATCTTATCCAACCTTCGAGAATTATTCTTCTGAAGGATTTCTCCCGCTAAGTCCTCTGTACTTGTTATTCCTTCGAACTTGAAATTCCCCAAAGGGATTTCTTCGACACTTAGTCGATTTCTAGTCCTGTGCACTCCTTGCAACTGACCTCTACATTGTGTTATGAGAAAAATCGAGTTATTTCTCCAAGGTTTTCTCCAAGTCAAAGACTTTGCATACGCACTCCTTGCGTTCAATATGCACACTCTGCATACAAAAGTTCCATGTTATCTCTTCTGAGCTTCAAGTCGAAAGACTATCTCACACACACTCCTTGTGTTTGGTATGCACTCCTTGCATAACTTATAGAAGAGAAACAATTGAAACTTATTGAACTCTTCATGAATTCATTCATTCACCATGAACCTCATACATCCACAAAATTCATAACAATAGTAAAACTATAAAACAATATCAAGACTTTACAATTGGATAAATTCTCCTTTGTTCTATTCATTCCAAAAACACATGATTACACTGCTATCTCTTACGAACAATACAGTGAAAAAAAAATTGTCTAAGGACCGAGAGACTTCTTCTCTCGTCTTCCTCCTATCTAATTCATATCACCTTCTACTCTAGAGGTTACCTACCCAGCTTAATTAAATGCAACCTAATGACTAATAAGGGATAATATCCTACACCTGTAATATTTTACAGTCATGTAAGGATTTACAATGATCCGTCATTTCAAACGGTGGCCCGAATTTACATACAACTAATTTAATTAACGAGAAATTCAAAAAATATCCACACTTCTACCAAGATGGTTAAGAGTCGATTTGGTTCTTTCAATGTGCTGAGGTGTCGATTTCGCTTCCACTTTCGCTTTTCTTAATTTGATAGCGATGCTCTTGCATCACCTTGCCAATCTTTCAAATCTTTTTACTAAGTGTAGAAGTCTTGTAAAAAGAAAGCAATTCCAAAGCTTGTTGAGAGACCTTAAAGGATGGATATTATTTATCTTTAAAGATACTAACATTCCAGGCTGACCCCCCTTGCTACTAGAACAAGAATAATTATGAAGTTTTTTAATGAATTTTGAACAAAATATTCACTAAATCTTTTTATCAAGGTTCCCCTATCCCATAAATGTTATAGGCTCAAATGGAACTTAATCTCATGCCAAAGCAACGAGAAAATAGACATTTCAAGAACAAATAAAAAAAATTTGTTCATTCCTTTTGCTCAAAGAACAAAAGTCAACGATATTCATTCCTTTTGCATAAAGAACAAAAGTCAGGCCTGATTTTGTTTCGTTGTTGTAGTCTATCCCAGGCAAGAACTCTTCTTTTGAGAAGAAGCCAAAAGAAGAGAATACTTTTCATTGGACCATCAAGCTTCCAAATCTTCTTGAACCACAATTGACTCGGAGTATCACCCATATTAGATTCTACATAACCTAATATCCTAACTTAGCACTATATTCCCCCAGAGTTTTACATTAAAAAATGTTAATGTATACAAAATATTGATGATGATGATGATGATTAAATTCCATTGAGACCAATTGGTATATCGGACCTTAAGAAGGTAAGAGATTACTTTTATTTATTTAAAATTGTTTTATTGTGCTCAAAAAGCAYTGAGAGAAGTGTTCCAAGATCATCATAGTTTTGATGACTGAGAAGCCTTCCAAGATCGCCATAGTTTTGATGACTTAGGAGGTTAGGAAGGTTTGTATTGTGACAAATATTTTTAAATTGGGATCTAATTTAGGAATAGGMAGGGCAATCTAAGAGGAAGTGTTTTTCATCTTCAACYCTCTTAGTGTCACAAAGATGGTAGATTCTTTCATCCCATGGTGTTTTTGGAATTGTCCAATGCCCAATTTCACTATGTATCTTGTGACAATTTGTTCTTATTTTAGCAATGTTGATTTTCTTCTTTGCACTTCTCAAAACTCAGAGGTACTTTTGATCTTCTAAATTAGGGTTGACTACCTCCTTGTAGTATCTCAGTTTCCTTTCATCATATAATTTTGTATCACACCACATATTCTCCTTAAATTTAGAAGTGATAATATTTATAATATTATTGGTATTACGCATGATGGATTCTTCTTGTATTCCCCAATGATTTAACCAAGATTTAGTATCTTTATACCATCCCCGCTTGAGATGGTGGTGGTTTTGGCTAGAGTTTGAAGCAATTTTGGGGAGCTTCTTGTTGTCCATGTTGTTTATTTTGTTCTTGTAAGTTAGATATCTAATCATAGCAATTATCTCGATGGGGGAAAGACTTCTTTCTATGAGGAGGATAGGATAGGGTGTATTTCCCTTAATTTTGAGATTATACGTTATAAAATTCTTTTGGATCTATTTTATCTTTCTCCGAGATTCTCTAGAGATACTGAAACCCCAAAATTCACATCCATATAAGATAACCATAGTAACGAGAGTGTGAAAGAGGAATTTTTTCTTATCCCAAGCCAAAGGTCCACTGATTTACAATTGTTTTCAAGCCCATAATGAGCTTTCCATCCTTCATTTATCATTTTCTCAACACTATAGTTCCAATTGAGCTTGTGGTGAATATCGATTCCAAGAGATTTGTATGAAGACGCTTCCTCCAAGCTATTGTTATCATATACAAAACTATTGTAGGTGATGTTTTTGGATTTAATTATCATAACCTTTGTTTTGTCAGTATTCACAGTCATGTCCATACTAGAGCATAAGTCCTTGAGGATTATAAGTTGTTTACCTAGGTCATAGGGACACTTCGTCGTAAGAACAATATAATAAACATAAAGAAGAAGGATGATGAGTATACTAGCGAGATTCGTGCCAACACAACCTGCATCCTCCAAACAATCTTCTAACTTATCAATAGATATCGAAAATGGTAGGGGATAGGGGGAAACCTTGTTTGACTCCTATATTACAATTAATTTCTTGTTACCAACCCTCGGTGTTCCTAAACTTGGCAATAACTTTCTCATATAACCTTAGTGCAACAACTCTTAACTCAAAATAGACTTCTCTTCTAACCTATTCCAAAAGTTAGTCCTTAAAACCATAGCCACTTGTAAAAATTAAAACAAAAAACATTAAAATCTTAACAAAATTTATAGCATTGCTAAATATTAACGAGTATTACTATAATGGTAAATTTTACTTCTACTTCTTAAATAACATTTTTCTTAGTTATTAAAAAATAAACATATCAAATTATAATGATCTACAAAAAAAAATCAATAATTTAATAATTGTATTTCCTTAAACCTTTTAAAAAAATTATGACATTGAAAAATATAAAAAAATTATGACATTGAAAAATATTAACTATTGTCACTGTATTGACGATACCTTCCAATTCTTAAATAATTATATATATGCCTTCATCTAAAATTGTCATTCAAAAGTGCGTATATTTTTCAACATTATCTTTGATAACATTTTCAAACTCATCAATCAGTGACATCACTACTACGATAACAATTGTGCAACAATGTATATATGTAAGTCTATACATCAGGCATAATCCCTGCTTCTTTCTTCTTTTTTTTTGGGTTAGCTTTCTAGTGAAAAGAAGGAAATTGTGAGAAGCCTTAAAATATATTTAATTTATAGATATTTCTTCTAAATTTTATAGGAGGTAAATTTTATAGGAAGTAGTTTAAATCTTTTATATTTTATTTTTATTTTTTATAACTATTATCGAAATTTGACAATATGTTATTGAAATCACAATTTTATTTTACATTATTTAAATTATGTTTTTAAATACATAAATAAATTCAACACCTTCTAAAACACTTAAAATTTATAAATAAATTAAAAAAAAAAACTCGTCTAAAAAATACCAAAAAAATTAAAACTTAAAACATTTAACCTACATATTCTCATAAAACCCCATAACCACCACTCTTCCACAAACCTAACCAGCTTAAATACACACAAGGAAGTTCGGCCCATCTCAACTTGTACACTATAAAGTAAAAATTATAAACTAAAATTTATTTATACCTAGCTTAATACCATTGAACATTGAAATTGCAGAGTATTGTATCGGTGTCAGGTCTAGACGGTCTCCTTTCACATTTTAGGCATCTTCTTTACAATGTGGCATAGGATTAGCTTTACACTTTTTTAATTGAGAGTGGTGATAGGAAATCCATGCTTAGAATATTATAAATTTTAACCAAAAGATTTGAATAATGTTAAAGCATATATTGCAAGAATCATGGAAGTAGTGTTTTTAAGAGCTATTATAGTAAAGTGATAGATTTGATTTGAATACATTGAATAAAATAATGTTAAAGCATATATTGCATGAATCATAGAAGTAGTATTTTTAAGAACCATTATAATAAAGTGGTAAATTTGATGCTATATGGTTAAAAACGGACAAGGGTGGAAGCCGTATGGCTAGTCCATGCATGGGGGATAACAATTTAATTTAGACTCTTTCTAACCATGCATCCAATAATTATGTCGACAAGATATCAAATCTGTACGACTATAACATGAACATTGTGACTAATTTAAAATAAACCATTTCCAAAATATCAAGTCGATTATCCAATTCAATATTTATATTAATCTAATTTTTATTTGGTTTGGTGGTCTTCATTCACATTCAAGTTGATTGTCCAATTCAATAGTTGTATTAATCTAATTTCTATTGATTTGGTGGTTTAAAGCTAAGGTTTATCTAGACACCTCTTAGCATAAATCATTGGGCTAAATTCAATTGACTTAACTGCCTAAATACTTAGTACGAAATTTCATCCATTTTATTGGCCCAGTCATCCTTCTAGTCATCTCCTCAACACCATTTAATTTTTATTTTTATTAAACCACTTTCATATAAATTAAATTACAAATCAAAGAATGAAAACTGCCAAATTGTTTTTTTGGCATTTTTAAAAATAAAACCCAATTAAAAAACAACGTGTAAAGGGAAAATGGAAAGTGTAAAGGGAAAATGGAAAGTATTGGGATACCTATTTACATGACAAAACAATGTTTCAAAAAAAAGGAACATATAAAAACAAAAGACTTGCTTGAAAGGAAAATATCATATCCAAGTAAAAAGAAACTCTCAAATTGTATTCTCTCATTTCACAACCAATAAAAAAAATTAAAACTACCAATTCACAAAACATATATATATATATATATATATATATATAACTTGAAAGGATAACAACATATTCGAACTATAAAACATTAAACATGTGAGATGGAAAACATGC
>ML796488.1:817819-845103 GCA_009831015.1 Picea engelmannii | reverse complement strand
AAAATATTTATGTAAAAATAAAAATAAAAATAAATAAATAATAATGATAATCATCATTAATCATGTGTCGAGAAGGGGGTAAGTAATTATTTTAATTTATAAAAATATTTTGGGGGATAAAATTTAAAAAGGGGGAAATAATTGTTTTATCACTTATGCTAATCAAATTTTATTTATTAAAAAGGAAAGGGGGGGAAAGGGTTAATTTTCTACACATGCCAATTTGAGTTTTAAATAAAAAGGGAAAGAGGGAATTTAAAAGAATTAGGAAACTAGGAAAAAATGGAACATAAAAAGAAAGGGGAAACCCAAGGGAAAAAATAGAAAGTCTAACTTAGTAAGGTATCTAGCGTTTAAGAACTTTCTAAATTAAACTCAACTAGTAAATTAGTAAGGGGAAATTCATTAAAACTTGTAAGGGAATATGGGGACACCTAGGATTGATTCTAGGAGTTCTTTTAGGTGGGTGAGGGAAATAGGAGTAATTAATTAATTAATTAAATTAATTTATGGTACAATGAAGGGAATGAGTGACACATGTACATGAAGGATTTTATGAATTAAATTGTTGAAAAATAAATTAAATGGAAATTTGGGAAATTAAAGGACTTCAAAACTCTATATAATGGAGGGAGGAGAAGGATGATGGATCTCTTCTATTATGTGTAACATTACATTGCATAATTTTAGACTTGAATGACTTAGCTTGTGGGATTTGGGATACCTAGCTCAGTGAGGAGTGGTAGCTCGGCCTTGCGAGGCGAGCTGGGAGCTAGCTGATCTCTGGTTCAATGTGCATGGCCCCTTTGCGGCTCGAGGGAATAAGGGGGAAGAAGAGTACCCCTAGCGTTGGTTGGGAGGTACCAATGAAGTATTATCAGTCGGCAAGCAGGAGCTGCACGGAGCGCGCAGGACAATGACTCAGAACAAGCAACTTGGGCTATGGTATGCTTGTTCTATTTTATTCTCATGGAAGATTATTATTTACTTACACGTTCATTCCTGTACTTTTAATTGGGTAAAGAAAAGATTTGACTTAGCATATTAATTGAAAACTTAATTTACCCATAACCTTAATCTTGCTGCTTGAATTGATTCCCTTGGCTTTCGATCCCTACATGTTGTGACTGTTTGGTTGGTTTTACTGATTTGTGATGAGTTTGCGCTTTTTACTTTTCCCTCGTCCCTAACTCATTAGTCCACGCCTAAGCAGTTGGCTAGGATCCGGATCGACGGTCGTCACTTCAGTGCTAATAGACCTATAGATCCTAATGCCTTGCTTTTCTGTGTGTGGATGATGAGCGAAGGATGTGTTTCCCAGTCGCCTACCCCTATTGATTGTTCTTGGATGATTGATGATCATTGCACCTTCTTGCGATTGAAACCTTGGTGTATTGATTCATCTTAGTTCTTTGCAATTTTAATGACCACGTTTATGTTTTTCTATGGGTCGTGTTTCAATACATTCCACTATGATTTTCTTCTGCAATTATTACTTTTAATGGTGGAGTTTACCCGATGAATTTACCCTTTGTTTTTACATTTTTTACTATTAATTTACCCTTCTTTGATAGAGTTTTCCCTACCTTTTATTGACAGCGAACTAGATGTTAACTCAACATTTTGACTATGTTTCACCGTATTTATCTCTGCATTTTATTACCCTCCTTTTCTCTACATTTTCCTATACACTCACCGAATTTTTTCAGTTACACTTACATCCTGATGCTCTACGTTGATCACCTTGGACTGTGTTTCATTTTTTCTGAGTTTGCTCTGTGTTGGACAAAGACTTATTTCTTGTGTTGGGTATGACAGCAAATTCTTCGATATTGGAAACATCATCACCATTTATGTACAACAATATCATATTAATGATAGCCATCGAATTTATGCTACAATGAACTTATACGCAATAAATTTATTGATACCGATTCAAAGATGGCATTATATCCCTGTATTGATTTATGTTAACGATTTTCATTTTTTTTATGATATTGTTGATTTCTAGATTACAAGACATGGTTTGTGTATATTTAACGGTCCTTGAATACCCAATGAATTGTGAATTTATCATAACCCGGAGATCTGCCTAAAAGAGGATTTTTATTATCTCACAGAGGAGACGACAACCGAGCACAAAAAAAAATGTCTAAAATTGCAAACAAGAAGGAGAGAGAAGCCACGTTGGAGCGTGTGTTAATACGATTAGCACACACTGATGAGTCCAAGTTGGAAGCATTCCTTTCCCAACTCCTTCCTTATGCAATTTCCTCTCTATATTCTTCTATCCCATCCACCAGACAAAAAGGTAATGGAGATGTTAACTCACATAATCAGGCGGGTGAAGGACCAATCAATAATTCCCTTACCCGTATGGGAATTCTGGAAGTTATATCAGAGTGTTGATTCACCAATGGTTAAGAACTTCTCAATTGTTTACATTGAGATGGATTCGATTTCTTTCCTATGGAGGAGAAGATGAATTTTTCTCTTGAACTATTTAATGGTATTTCAAAGTTGCCTGTTCAACATCAAGATAATTTTTATTGCGAATTATTGCCCAGGCTATGGAATGTCACTCCAACCAAATTGATGAAGCAGTTGCTACAAAGTATAAAATATCAGTGCAGTTGAAGAGTGCCATTTTCTTTGGGATTCTACCTCTAGAATATCCTATATCAACCACCTTCTTCAAATGTTGAAGGAATGACTTGTCCAACAAGTCCTTCATTTGTGCAAACCCGTCATTTTACTGGAAAAAATCTGCTTAAGGGTGAGAAGCTATCAGGGAGGAAGCTAGGATTTCTGAACGTCATAGAGAGTGTGGATTGACATTAATCACAAGGAGATTTAGTAACTTGAGACAATGAAGCAGTATTGTAGAGACAATGATTTATGGAGTTATCTAATCCACGATTTTTGTGTGCTCGCTCTGAGATTTACGTAACCCTTAGGTAGTGCCCATGCCATGCCTTTAGAGGTGGTTTGTTGTGTGTCTGGGCGCGTTTGATTGTTATGTTTTTAATGTATGTTGGGGGCATTTTAATGTGTGTGTGTTCTTACTCTAAACTCAACGCATTTCACCCTTGAATGATGCAATTTGAATCCTTCTTCTCATCGATTTTTATAATTTTTTTAAAGGAATTTGCCACAATCCATTGAGTAAAACGATGTCTACACTGCAAATTCCTAAATGATTATTGATGGTTAGCATATCCTTGACAGTGACTTTTAATAGATATCCTTCCATGTTGACAACGAGATTTCCTTGCACAGTATTTAATGAACAACGATCATGCATTTATCGGGTATGACAATGAGCATGGTTTTATGGATGGTTGGCATCCTTTCAGGAAACACAGTAACCCCTAGTGACATCTATTAGCTTGCTAGCTATGCATTTGAATAACTTTGTTGAAACGATGATTTTTAAGTATTGCAGTTATTGTTATTTTAGTCTTGATTAAATTCGTTAATATTGTTGATGTGTAGTATTGTGATATATGGTTATTCTTGTTAATATGGTTAATGATGTTGACATTGTGAACTTGTTATATGTTGCTAATCTTGTTAATATTGTCGCTATTGTAATATCATTTCTAATGTAATATTGTTATATGTTGAACATATTGTTTATTTAGACTTGTTATTATTGTTTATTTGTTAATTTATACTTGTTGATATTGTTAATTAAATACCAGCAACACATTTGACTCCCTCAGTTATTGAGACAATGCTTATATTTATCGTTAATTCATTAATTAGACATGTTAATTCGGACAATAAGGCCTTATTTTATAAGCAATGAAGATAAGTAGATCACTCATTTTATTGGACAGTGGGTATTGTTAATCAACAATCTTGATGTGGCTTTGTGCCTAACTCATTTCACCTTATGATAAATTTTATGACCCTAGTAACTTGATAATAGTTCACTCCTTCACTCTTCGACATCTTGCTTAACCGATAATGGTTGGGTTGTTGGCGAAGTAGGGTAGTAACTTGCGATTTTTATTTGAAAGGCATCTTCATGCGTCTTGTCAGCCAGTTTCTCTTAGGCTAGTGTGTGGAGTCATAGTGGTTTGTTGCTTGTTCTGCAGGCATAGTGGTCACCGTCAGATGTGTTGTTTAGCTATAATCGTAGTTGTCTTCATGTTTTCCCAAACACATAAAAAAAAAATGCACTTTCTGCTTCGTTGGTAGTCATCACGATGGGGTCATCACATATGGTACTAGAGCGAGTTAAACCCTACGACTGTGGATCACCATGTTTCCACTACAGTAAACCCTTGAGTTGACCTAGCGTTAACTAAAAACTTTATCATGTTCTTGTCTTTATGTCAAATAGAGGATTCCACAGATGTTCATGGCGAGTGTCATGGACGAAGGTACGATGCCTCCAGAAGTGTTGCACCCTCAGAGTTGAACCCCCAAGGGGAAGAACAAGTCCTTAGGATAGATTCTCTTTTTGTAAGGGATGATGATGGTCTGAGAAGGCCTTTCAAGGTAACGTCAAAGGGCCTTGATTCACCATTAGTACTGAGATGAAGCAAGGGCACCTGTACCCCTGAGGGTCCATAGTGCACCCTAGCTAGTACCGTTAGCATCCATCAAAAACTCGAGAGAGTTGAAATCTCGAGTCCAAAAGTGTCGTGGACGGATTTGTTGTCAAGGCATGGTTGTAGAGCAAGGCATTGTACTTCACACTTCATGATTATGACCTCCAGCATGAAGATCCGCATAGTGGTGTTTCAACTGAAGGGGAGCTCTCTTCTATGGAAAAAGACACTCCTGCCACTTTTGAAGATGGTCATCGACGAGGTGTCATTGGAATTATTCGAGGAACGATTCCAGGAGAGGTATCTTTCCGAGGAATTCATTGAGCGTCAGCTCAACGAGTCTGACACCTTGAGACAAGGCAGTCACACAGTGCTCGAGTATGAGGCCTATTTAGAGCTTCTTCGATATTCTTCGCACCAATTTACCCATAAACTTAAGGTCAAGAAGTTCGAGTTTGGCCTTAATGTTAGAATTCAGCTTCTACTTCGGGTACCCAGATTATTAGACCGAAGAAGGTGTGTTGGATTGTGGGGAGCCACCTTATCAGCATTACTGCCTAGAGGAAAGGGTTGAAGCATCAGGATTAGCCGAGCCCACTAATGTGGGAGTTTTGGGCAAGGCCCATCAAATTCATGCAGCGGTGAAATACTGCCAGGAAGAACACCAGTCGATTGTGCTTGAGACATCAGGTATCGTCACTGACCAGACCCTTAGATTGATAGATCTCGGTGCTGCCAAGAGTCTCGTCTTTGGTGCAATTCTAAAAAGGATTAAGATAAAGGAAATCGAACAGGTTGAGTTTAGCATTGTAGAGATGGCTTTGGGAGCCAAACAGAAGGTTAGGAAAGGTTACGGGCTATGTCCTTAACCTAGGAGAGTTTGTCACCAGGGCCAACTTGTACATCACGATCTTAAGATCTTATGACATCGTGATCGGTATGGATTGGTTGGAATCGCATGAGGCGATACTCAAATGTAAGACGAAATGGTTGAGCTTGGTCAATGATGAGGGACAGAGACACATGATTGTAGGAAGGAACCAGGGAATTTCCCTGAGGTTCATCTCTTCCTTGTAGCTACGGAAGATTATGTGTGTGGGATGTTAACTTTATGTGATCCTTGTGTTAAATGAGAAGGGAGTAGCAGAAGATCCAGAACACCTACCGGTGGTGAGAGAGTTTGCAGATGTCTTCCCAAAGGAGTTACCTGGGATGCCTCCAAAGAGGGAATTGGAGTTTACCATAGACCTAAAAATGGGGACTAAACCGATAGCTAAAACACCTTATCGGATGTTGACCCTGGAGCTACAGGAGTGGAGAATGAAACTAAAGGAGTTGATGGACCTAAGACTTATACGTCTGAGTGGGTCACTGTGGGGTGCGTCTGTTATTTTCATATGAAAGAAGGATGGGTCATGGAGTCTCTTCACTGACTAGCATCATTGAACAAGGTGACGATCAAGAATCAATATCTACTGCCAAGGATTGAGGATCTGTTCGATCAAATGAAGTGTGCGACAGTGTTTTCAAAGATTGATTTGTGATCAGGTTATCGCTAGTTACGGATCAAGGAGGATGACACCCTAAGACCGCCTTTAAGACGAGGTTGGGACATTATGAGTTTATGATTTTACCGTTGGGATTGACAAAATCCCCAGGGGTATTTATGAGTTTGATGAACAGGGTGTTCCACGAGTTCTTGGAAAAGTTCATCCAAATATTCATAGATGATATTTTTATTTACTCTCAGACGATGGAGGAGCATGATGAGCACTTGCGCTTGGTACTACAGTGTCTGCGAGAGCACAAATTATTTCGGAAGATTGTCCAAATGCTCGTTTTGTCATTCGAGGATTCACTACTTAGGGCATGTCATATCTGGCGAAGGTATCGCCGTGGATCCAACAAAGTTAGAGGCTATTATGGAATGTCCTGCACCAACGGATGTCATAGAAGTGCGTAGCTTCATGGGTTTAGCAAGGTACTATTGACGGTCCGTCGAGGGATTTTCGTAGATAGCAAATGCGATCACATAATTGCAGAAGAAGAACAAGAAGTTTGTTGGGACCGAGAAATGCGTGGAAGCATTTCAGAGGCTCAAGGAGTTGTTGACAATAGCACTGATACTAAAGGACCCTGACATGGAAACAAACTTCTTGGTATACACTGACACATCCAAGAAAGGTTTAGGCAGAGTATTGATGCAAGACAATCGAGTGATCGCTTACATATTGAGGAAACTGAGTAGGCATGAGGGGAACTATGTGACGCATGATTTGTAGTTGTTAGCCATTGTATATGCCTTGAAGGTTTGGAGACACTACCTTTTTGGACAAAAAATTGAACTAAATACGGACCACTGTGGACTACAACACATCTTTATGCAAGGTGACCTGAACACGCGACAACGACGTTGGTCAGAATTGCTTAGCGAGTATGATTTTGAGATTACTTACATAAAGGGAACAATGAAGCGAGTGGCAGATGCATTGAGTCAGAGACCATGCATCTTTTCGTTGTTGCCTCTTCAGACAAATTTATGTGAAAAAATCCTAACTTTACAGTGCGATGATGACTGGTACAAGGAGGTCAAGGATTTTATCGGACAAAACTCAATGATGGTACCAATATTTGAAGGATTTACGTTTGATGATGATGGACTATTGAGGTTTAAAAATCGGATTTACGCACCACCGAATGACGAGTTGAGGATTTTGATCCTAAACGAGGATCATAGAGCAGTGTACATGAATCCCCCAAGAGTCACGAAGATGAGGGTGGACCTTGAACCCTTATTCTTCTGGAAGGGAATGAAGGTAGACATAGTTAACTGTGTCCAGATGTCTAGAATGTCAGTAGGTAAAGGCTGAACCTAGACATCCAATAATATTTCTACAACCACATGCTATTCTAGAATCGAAATGAGAGGTTATTTAGATGGATTTCATTGTTGGATTGCCACCAATGACAAGGAGACACGACTTGATTTTTTTGGTAGTTGATACTCTGACAAAGAGTGCTCATTTTATTCCTGTGCGTATGATGTATCAGGCACTAGACATAGCTAGAGTTTTCATCAATGATATTGTGAGGCTGCATGGCATGCCTAAGAGGATTATATCCGATCGAGGATCGATGTTAAATGAACGAATTTTGACTAGTTTCCAAGAGGCCTTTGGAAACCAACTTAACTTTAGTATTGTGTATCACCCGGAGACAGAGATGCAGACCAAATGAGAAAACCAAGTCTTGGAATACATGTTGCTCATGTATGTGATGGACCAGCATGAGTGTTGTGAAGAATTCTTTCCACTGGTAGAATTCGTTTATAACAACAGTTACCAAAGCGCAATTAAGATGGCACCTTTCGAGTTTATTTATGGGCGACCATGTCAGATGCCTTTGAGTTGGGATTGTCTTGAGGATAGGGTCCTGGTGGGATTGGAAGTGATCCAAGAACTGGAAGAGTAAATGCAAACTATAAGACAAAGGATCAAGGAAGTGCAGGATTGACAAAAGAGTCATGTCGATGCGTGTCGTGCCGACCATAGTTTTTTTTTTTTTTAAGTAAAAAAGAGAGTTGGAGCCTATTATATTAACAATGACAAAATACATAGCTGTAGGGGGTGCCAGCTGTCCCGCCTGAGCAGGAAACCGAGACAGCTGGACATCCCTGTCCATGTGGAATCTAGTTGCAGAGAGGTCTGTAGTTAACAAAATTGGCACTGCTAACTCCCGCCCGTAGGAAACCAGGAGTAGCAGGTATCAACATAAGTCTAGTGTTTTTATCTAAAACGAAGACATATAGAAAGCTAACTGTCCATCGATATAGACTATGTAAACAAAACCATAAGAAAAGTCTAGGTCGAAGCATCAAGTAACCTCTGAGCCAGTGGGAGTGTCGTTGTCCACAGTGTGCCGCCATTGCGCTGGAAATGCGTAAGCTCTGGCACATGTCGGGCATTGTTTCTTCGGCGTAGCTCTTGAGTGCGCAGCGAAAAACATGTCGAGCCTCTGCTCCAGCCTCACTATGCGAAAGGCCTGGTCTGCGAGGATATTTCTCACCTCAAAGATGAGGTTGAGATAGCCTCTGTCGACCGAGGGTGGCTGTGCCTGGGTATTGTCTGCGGTCGCTCCATGCTCGTTGTCTTTGGTGGATGCTCCGGTGGGTTCAGGAGGAACTTCCTCCTCTATATAGCAGGGAGAGTAAGGTTATTCTTTGCCGATGCCGCCCTGAGAGCTCGTTCCGGTTGCCATTCCTGGGGTGCTGTCCAAACCAAAGTGCGTGAAGGGGTGCCGATCCTCCGGGACTGAGAGTAAAGTGTGCGTAGGGGGACTGTCTATGCCTTCGGTCGGGAGCTCCTCCTCAACAATTGCCATTCCCCGCATTCTTCTTCGTCGGGCTGCTACTGCAATTGGCCTTTCAAACTTCTCCTTTCGCTTTCGATGCGACTTTGCTGCATGCCAAGCAGCCCCCCTTCTTGGTGTTCCTCGAAGTCTTGGCATGGCGTTGCAGAGTGACAATGCGGCCAGGTGAAGCGGCCACACCAGTATTACGAAAGCTAACTCACGGCGATCCCAATGCTTCTGCGAGACAGGGGTTCTCGAGAGCTCTCTATAGCCGGGAGGTGCAATGCATGCAATGAGCCCCAACATTATGCTTATTCCGATAACCACCGCCATCCTACCCTCCATTAAATTCTGAGACTGAGTGCAGGTACCCTCCCCTTGTGCGAGCAGGCTCCGCGCTTGAATGCATTTGTGTGATTTCATGTCGAATTAATGGTGTTTGGATGCGGGCCGGTGAGTGCCATGCCACTGCCTCCCCGCTCACATCCATGTGTCCGCGTCATCCGCCCTATCACCCCATACGGGGAGTGAAGATCTTGGTTGGCCAGGCCTTGGCACCGCGCGAGGACCTCTGAGACTGGTGAGCCTTGGCCTTCCCAACATAAGCGTTCCTCACCCGTATCCACTGCCTCGTTTGCCAGGTGATCTGCCACTTTGTTGGCTTCTCTTTTCACATGTGAAGTGATGATGCTGTAGTGTGGTTGGAGGTGAAGAGTGAAGTCAGCTAGTAAGCTTTGGAGTCTCCAAATTGGTGAGATCTTGTCTGCGTTGCCTCCGTGGAGTATTCTGGTGGCTAGCCTGATGATGATTTGGGAATCACCTTCTAGGATGACCTTATGATGCCCTTTTCCAATGGCCATTTGAAGTCCCCGAAGGAGTCCTGTCAGCTTAGCCACATTGTTGGTTGTTTCTCCGAGAAAGCCTGCCTCCATTTCAAGGATTTTCCCTTCTGAATTTCGTAGCACGACCCCATATCCTGCCGGTCCTGGGTTGCCTCTGGAGGCGCCATCAAAGTTGTCTTTGATGAAGTGCAAAGGAGGGGGAGACCAGTTGGTGGGACTGGTAGGTAGACCCGTGTTGCGCTGTTGCTGAGGCTGTCTGCTGGTTATGGGTTGCCAAAGCTGAAGAATATTTATCTCTTCGGGGCTGCATTGCTGATCTGCTATGGTCCAATGCTTACTTCGAACTGTTTCTTGGATTAGGAACTTGACTTTCGTCCAAGTGACTTCGGGTGGCGTGGATAGGGAATGGAATATTCTCTTGTTGCGCTCCTTCCAGATTTGCCAGAGCATGAATCCCGGTAGCAGGGTCCAAATGCAGTTTAAGATGGGGTTGCTAAAGGATATGTTGTCCCAGTTTTCAATTGTGCTGTTGATGCAGCTCTGATTTCTGCTGGATTTTCGCATGAGTTGCGCCCCAAGGTCCCATACCTGTTGGCTGTAATAGCAGCCATTGAAGAGGTTCTCTTTGGTTTCCTCCGTTTGAAGATAGAGAACACAGCAGGAGGGTCCTATAAGGCCTCTCTTATGGAGGTTGTCCCAAGTCAAGGTTCTATTGTGCGCCACTAGCCAAAGAAAGGTGGAGATTTTAGGCCAGAGAACGGGATTCCAAACCTTGCTCCAGATGTGCTCTGTTTCTGATTCCTGTTGGTTGGCTTGTAGTGAGTAAGCTTCCCTGATGGTGAAGACGCCAGCCGGGGTGTACCCCCAACGCAGGATGTCTGGTCCCTCCTGATATCGGATTTTCCTGCTGGAAGCCTGAGCCTGCCAAGTCTGTAGATTCAGAGTATCGGGGACTCCGAGCTCTTGATGTGCGGTTTTCCAGCGATGCCATTGCTGCTGCGGTGTATGCTCGGCCCAAATATCTTTGACTTTTAGAGGGGTGTGTTGGTGGAGAGCTCTTTTGAGGTCAGCTAGTTCCTCCAATGAGTCCAGTGGTTTAAGCTGTTGCCATGAATCTTGCCAGAAGAGGGCGCTTTCACCATCTTTTATTTCCCAAAAAGCGTGATTTTGAACCAGAGTGCGATTTTTCCAAGCGGTGTTCCATATGTTGGAGCCATGTATGCAGTTGTTGTGTCTAATTAGCTGGTCTTCTGATGTGAGGGGGGCATATTTGCGCTACCACGGTTGTGCCCAAGCTGCTGAAGGGTTTTTCAGCCATCTCCACCAGATTTTGGCTCCCATCACTTGATTTACTTTTCCAGGATCTTGGAGCCCGAGTCCTCCCTGACTCTTTGACATGCACAGCCGATCCCAGTTGACAAGAGCCCATTTATTTTTGGGTTGGAGGCCTTGCCAAAGGAAATTTATTTGCAGAGTTCTAATAGCTTTGATGACTTTTTTGGGGGCTACCAGGGCCGTAAAGAGGTAAGTGGGCAGCGCTTGCAGGACATATTTGAGGAGAACCAAGCGAGATGCGATATTAAGGGGTCTGAAGGTCCAGTTGCACATTCTATTGGAGATGGAGAGGAGAAGGCTGTCCCAAGAAATAGAAGAGGCCGTTGTCCCTGTTAGAGGTATTCCTAGATAATTGGATGGAAGGGAGCTCCTGGGTATTCCTAAAATCCTGGAGATGTGTCTCTGCACAGGGATCGGAGTGTTGAAGAAGTAAAGCTTAGACTTGTCAAGGTTGAGGGTCATGCCAGAGGCAGCAGAGAAATCAGAGAGAATAGAGCTGAGCTTGGTAGCTTCCTGGACCGAGGGAGAGTTCAAAAGGAGGGTATCGTCTACGAATTGGCTGTGAGAAGGTGTAGGCTGGACGTTGTGCAGGGGGAGGCCTTTGAGGGTTCCTTCGTTGAATACTGCTCGAAGGTAGCGTCCCAGGCCTTCCGCTAGGAGAACGAAAAGAAAAGGAGAGAGGGGGTCTCCCTGTCAGATACCTCTGGAAGGCGAAAAGGGTTTGGAAGGAACACCATTTATTAGAATGGAGAAGAAGGTCGAAGTGATGAGATTTAAGACCCAGCTTGTCCACCCCTGATCAAATCCAAAGGCGACTAGGATTGCCCTGATGTACTGCCAGCTGGCTCTATCAAACGCTTTGGAAAGATCGAGTTTTATGAGCATACCTAGGGTTTTTGAAGTTTTGAGGGAGTGTATGACTTCATGTGCCAGGATGACGCTGTCCATGATTTGCCTGCCTTCCACGTACCCTGACTGCTCTTGGGAGATGACAAAGGGCAGGATGGGCTTGAGCCTGGTGGCGATGACCTTAGTGATTATTTTGTAAATCACGTTACAGAGGGCTATCGGCCTGAAGTGTTTGGGATTGGTGACTCGCTCCTCTTTCGGAATGAGAGTGAGGAAAGTGGCGTTGAGAGCGGGCAATACCAGACCTGAAGTTCGTGACTCCTCTACCACTTCCCATACTTCTTTACCAATCAAATCCCAGCAGTGGTGGAAGAAATCCGTGGTAAACCCATCCGGGCTTGGGGCTTTGCCAGCAGGCATGGCCTTGACTGCTTGGCCGACTTCTTCCTGAGTAATGGGCCGGGTTAAGGCCGCATTCTGTTCCGGGGTTATTAAAGCTGGTATGTGTGCCATGACTCTCTTGATTGCTTCCGATCTGTCTGTGACTGATTATTTTAATAGGTCTTGATAGTATCTAATCAGTTCTTCCTCAATTTTAGAATGTTCCTTGATGGGATTGCCCTGGCTGTCCTCTAAGTGTGCAATCCTGTTGATGTGCCTTCTATGTATCATGGCTTTATGGAAAAATTTAGTGTTTTTTTCCCCCTCTTTTAGCCATTGCACTCTATATTTTTGCATCCATAGAATTTCCTCCTGCTTTCTTCGTTCCTCTAATTGCATCTGAAGCTGCTCTTCTTCCTGCATGAGTTCCACTGTTTGGGATCCTGCAATGAAGATTGCTTGAATTTCCTCCAGTCTTCTTTCGATGATCTTTATGCTTTGTGTGATATTTCCGAAGCTTTCTTTGTTCCATCGTTTTAGCCTCTGCTTAAAGTTTTTTAGGCGTTGCTGAAATTTATACATACATGAACCATGATCGATTTCTGCTTGTTCCCACTAGGATTTGGCTAATCTTTTGAAGTCTGGATGTGATAGCCAAAATTTCTCGAAGCGGAACGGCTTGTATTTGGGAGGCTCCCCCAAGTTCATCTGCAGACCTAATGGCTAGTGGTCGGAGCCTGCTTTCGGTAAAATCAGGCTTTCCAAGTTTTCCCCTGCTTCCATGATCTCCTCTGTTACCAAAAAGCGGTCCAATCTGCAGGCAATGTGCTGGTTGCCTGATCTACGATTTGACCACGTGAAGGTACCATTGCTATTATCTATATCGACTAAGTTGAGATGGTCAATGAGAGACTTGAACTTACCGCTATCTTGCTCCAGTCTCTTGATGCCGCCAGATTTTTATTCCAGCGTCAGAATCATGTTGAAGTCGCCACCTATGATCCAGTTGGGGGTGGATATCAGGCTTTTGACTAGCTTGATTCGCTCCATGAAGTTGTCTTTGTCCTGGCTCCCTTGAGGTCCATACACATTTGTGATGGCTCCTTCCTGGTTCGTGCCCATTATGAGGTAATGAGCCGTGATTGTGCCGACTGTTGTAAAGGGCTCACTGACGGTTATGCTTGCTGGATTCCAGAGTATGGCCAGGCCCCCTGAGGCCCCTATGGAGTCCGTTGAAATGGAGTGAAATCCTCGCCATATGCGTTGGAAGATTGCTTCACCCTCTGATCCTTTGCATTTGGTTTCTTGGAGCAGTAGCATGTCTGGTTTCTCTGCCATGATGCATTCTCGGAGGATCCTTTGTTTGGATCTCCCATTCAGGCCTCTTATGTTCCAGGTTATGATCTTCATCATTAAGAAGGAGGTGTAGAGTGGAGATATTTCTCCGAGAGCTTGTGTATCTGTCCGGAGTTTATCATGAGGTTTCCTGCCTCCTTTATTAGTTGATGAGCCGTTTTTCTTCCTCTTCTCTTGCTTTCATGCAGGATTTTCTTCGAGCCAAAGTTCTGATCTAGTGCTATGCCTAAACGTGCAGTGGACCCTGCTGAGGAGTTCAGGAATAACTTGTGGACTTTACGCAGTTGTTCCTCCGGAAGGGTTTGCAGATTCTTTTGGTTTAGGGCTTCTTCCAACTTTTCCAGATCTATCTCTGCCAATTATCTGTCATCCAGTATCATCGGCATGTCTCCCTCTCCCTCTTCTCTGTCCTCCATGTGGGCTTCGTGATTTTGAGGGGAAGGGTTGGGTTGCATGTTCTCCTCTGGCTTTTGCTGGGGATGCTTGAGCGGATTCTGCACCTCCTCCTCCTCTGGTAGATGCTCGAGAATCTCGTATTGGTTCTTGGTGGCTA
Source organism: Picea engelmannii (assembly GCA_009831015.1). NCBI lineage: Eukaryota > Viridiplantae > Streptophyta > Pinopsida > Pinales > Pinaceae > Picea > Picea engelmannii. The sequence goes on along the minus strand of ML796488.1, from coordinate 830,875 downwards.
TGCTGTGTTTGGGATCCATGGGCTGCCTCTTTGCTGGATTCTTCCTTTTCATTGTGACTGTGGTGAAGCCATCTGGCTGCTTAGTGTCAGTTGCTTTGATGGTTTGCTTGATGAGAGGGAAATCCCGATAGAGGTGGTCGTGCTCATGGCATCTGCGACATCTAAATGGTATGTGTTCGTAGTCCAGGGTCTGTAACCAGTCCTCATCCTGGTATTCCAGGGTTACCGCGCCAGGGAGGGCTTTTGAAATGTTCATATAAACACAGATCCTGGCGTATGAAGTGTATTTTCGTTGCCTGGTAGCCTCTGACGCCTTCACATATTGTCCTAGGGTGTTTCCAATGCCCATTAGAATTTCTTCCATCTAGAACTCCTGCGGAAGGGAATACAGGCGTATCCAGACCGGAGCCATAGTGAAGTCTTCTTTGTATGGGCTAAATCTTTCGGTCCAGAAGCGAAGGAATAGCCCTATCGAGTTGAAGAAGTATGGCCCATTTTCAAAGATTCTGTCTTTGTCCTCTAGGTTATATAATATGATTGTGAAGAAGCCTTTGGAGCTGAGTTGAAGTTCATAATCACCTTTGGGGTTCCACCAGTGCTTTAGCCACTTGTTAAGGTCTCTCTCGGCTGGCCATAACCCTAAGAATTTGTCGATGAGTGCATGCTCCCGCATAAACTGCATATGTTCGCCCAGTTTGTTCGAGCTAATGAGGTACCTCGGCGTCTTCTCCGTCTACGGGATGCATTTGCCCGGTTCCCAGCTCCGTGGGTGCTTCGGTTGAGAGGTGCTGGCATCTGTGTCCATGTCCGCTTTGAGGCCTTGCTCCCTGGCCAGGATCTGTTCTCTCATCTGCGGCGACGGCTCAAAGGCGGGCCGTGTTGTTCTGGTTCCTGATTTTTCATTAGCGGCTACATTGCGGTATGAGGGGGGTTTCCCCCCCTGCTCGGCACCCATTCTCCTGCAGCAGAAGGAGTCGTTCAACGAGAAGAGGCGCTCGTTGTTGTTCTCTCTAGTATCTTTGCTTTGTGATTGATCTGCCACCTAGGGCAGGTCTAGGGTTTCTACAGAGCTCCAATCTTCATGCATCCCTAATATTTTGGTTCCCTTTAAACTCCCATGCCGACCATAGTTAAGATGTGGCAATCAAATTTTTTTTTGCAGCTGAAACTGCATAAGAGTTTGATCAAGTTTGGAAAAGGGGTTAAAATATCTCCTAGGTTCGTGGGATCCTACGAGATAGTGGAAAGGAGAGGCCCGTGGCCTATTGACTCGCCTTGCCTGATTCTTGAGGCATATGCACGATGCATTTTACGTCTCTTTTGAGACATTATGATTAGTGATCCTACATATGTTTTGACTTGAGCACTTTGTAGGTGTCAAATGAGGGTGCACTCATGGCTGAGCCGATCTACATCCTGGATCATTACATTCGACAACTATGACGTCGAATAGTAGATCAGTTCAAGGTCCAGTGGAACAACTATAGTCTGCATTGGGCGACCTAGGACGACACGTATGATATGCGCCAACAATTTCCATTTTTGTTTGATAGATAGACTTTTGAAACTATGATACACATTGTTTTGGCACTTATATACTGTGAAAATTTGAGACGAAGTTTAGACCAAGAGGGGGTGTATGTAACATCCCCCTCTTGTGCACACTGAGTGAACTTATTCTTTGAGGAAACTTGCTTGCAAGTGATCTATATTATTATACTATTAGGCGGTTGATTATGATTATGAGGCGTTATGGATTGATGACATGTTATTTTGCTGCATTGACATAGACATGTGCTATTGACTCAGTTTTCCTGAGTGTGCAGGATTTTGGACATCGAGGATACAAAGGAATCGATGGAACCCCTTGGACTCTGGATCGAGTCAGGGAGTGGACTATTGGGGTTTGATTTTTGTATATATGACATTTGTGCATCTAGTTAGATGATATGATTATGGATATATTCATGACATGATTCGTTGTTGATGCAGGTGGACAATATCTTACCGACCAGACTCACATGTGGAGTAGAGGGGTCACACACAACTACCAGAGATGTTGAGGGAGAGGTGTGGACAGAAGCCCTGCCACAACCTACTAGCACTCCCGCCATGGATCGAACTGTAGGTTAATGAATACCTAGTTTGAGAAGATCCATGATGTCATGAGGGCTGACTGTGACAGTCACTCACGATGATTCTAAGGGGCACACAATAAGGCAGGGGCCTTATTCCTTAGACGCCCTTAGTCTCCCCCAAGATCACCTGGCAGAGTATTGACTCCCTGGGTTTTTGATGTCTACCAAGTCATTTAAGAGGCGATTGGAACCCTTGGAGCACGTAGTGTGTCCTGAAGGGCACATCGTGTAAGGGGAATCAAATGAGGCGAGTGGCACCCTTGGAGCACGTAGTGTTTCCTGAAGGGAATGTCATGCAAGGGAAGTAGAATGAGGCGAGTGGCACCCTTGGAGCACATAGTGCGTCTTGAAGGGCACATTGCGTAAGGGAAACATAATGAGGCAAGTGGCACCATTGGAGCACCTAGTGCGTCCTTAAGGGCACGTTGGGTTGTTAATTAATAAATAGATGAACCTAGATGGCTTTAGGATGAATAACATGATAAGAAAAATTTAAAACAATTTCCCTAATAAAATGACGCCCAGTCTTGAAAATTAAAATCTAGGTCTAGGTGAAACTTGTGGTAAAAGAAAAATATTTATGTAAAAATAAAAATAAAAATAAATAAATAATAATGATAATCATCATTAATCATGTGTCGAGAAGTGGGTAAGTAATTATTTTAATTTATAAAAATATTTTGGGGGATAAAATTTAAAAAGGGGGAAATAATTGTTTTATCACTTATGCTAATCAAATTTTATTTATTAAAAAGGAAAGGGGGGAAAAGGGTTAATTTTATACACCTGCCAATTTGGGTTTTAAATAAGAAAGAAAAGAGAGAATTTAAAAGAATTATGAAACTAGGAAAAAATGGAACATAAAAAGAAAGGGGAAACACAAGGGAAAAAACATAAAGTCTAACTTAGTAAGGTATCTAGCATTTAAGAACTTTCTAAATTAAACTCAACTAGTAAATTAGTAAAGGGAAAGTCATTAAAACTTGTAAGGGAATATGGGGACACCTAGGAGCAATTCTAGGAGTTCTTTTAGGTGGGTGAGGGAAATAGGGGTAATTAATTAATTAATGAAATTAATTTATGGTGCAATGAAAGGGATGGGTGACACATGTACGGGAAGGATTTTATGAATTAAATTGGTGAAAAATAAATTAAATGGGAATTTGGGAAAGTAACGGAATTCAAAACTCTATATAATAGAGGGAGGAGAAGGATGATGGATCTCTTTTGTTATGCATAACGTTACCCTATGGAATTTTAGACTTGACTGACTTAGCTTGTGGGATTTGGGATACCCAACTCGATGAGGAGTGGTAGCTCGGCCTTGCGAGGCCAGCTGGGAGCTAGCTGATCTCTTGTCAGTGTGTGTGGCCCCTTTGCGACCCGGGGAGATAAGGGGGAAGAAGAGTACTCCTAGCATTGGATGGGAGTTACCGGTGAAGTCTCATAGGTTAGAAAGCAAGAGCTGCACAGAGTGCACTGGACAACGACTTGGAGTGGGTGACTTGGGCTACAATACGCTTGTTCTATTTTATTCTCATGGCAGATTATTATTTACTTACGTGTTCATTCCTATACTTATAATTGGGTAAAGAAAAGATTTGACTTAACATATTAATTGAAAAATTAATTTACCCATAGCCTTAAGCTCACTACTTGACTTGATTCCCTTGGTTTTCGATCCCTGCATGTTGTGACTGTTCGGTTGGTTTTACTGATTTGTGATGAGTTTGCACTTTTCACTTTGTCATCGTCCCTAGCTCATCAGTCCATGCCTGAGCAGTCAGCTAGGAGATGGATCGATGGTTGTCACTTCAGTTTTAATAGACCTATAGATCCTAAAGCCCTTGTTTTCTGTGTGTGGATGACGAGCGAATGATGTGTTTCCCAGTCGCCTATCCCTATTGATTGTTCTTGGTTGATTGATGATCATTGCACCTTCTTGCGATTGAAACCTCGATGTATTGATTCATCTTAGTTATATGCAATTTCAATGAACACATTTTTGTTTTTCTATGAGCCGCGTTTCAATACATTCCACTGCAATTTTCTTATGCAATTATTGATTTTAATGGTGGACCCTATAACTTTACCCTTGTTTTTTACATTTTTGACTGCTAATTTACCCTTCTTTGACAGCGTTTTCCCTACCTTTTATTGACAACGAACTAGATGTTAACTCAACATTTTGAGTGTGTTTCAACGTATTTATCTCTTTGTGTTATTACCCTCATTTGCTCTACGTTTTCCTATACAATCGCCGAATTTGTTCAGTTACACTTAAATCATGTTGCTCTGCATTGATCACCTTGGACCACGTTTCATTTTTTCTGAGTTTGCTTTGTGTTGGACAACAACTTATTTCCTGTGCTGGGTATGACAGTAAATTCTTTAATATTGGCAACATCACCACCATTTCTAGACAACAATATCATATTAGTGATAGCCATAAAATTTCTGCTACAATGAACTTACATACGATAAATTTATTGATACCGATTCAAAGATGGCATTATGTCCCTATATTGATTTATGTTAGCGATTTCATTTTTTTTACGATATTTTTTATTTCTGGATTACAAGATAGGGTTTGTGTAGATTTACCGGTCCTTGAATACCCAATGAATTGTGAATTTATCATAACCCGGAGATCTGCTTGAAAAAGGAATTTCATTATATCATAGAGGAGACGACAGCCGAGCACAAAAAAAACATGTCTGAAATTGCAAACGAGAAGGAGAGAGAAGCCATGCTGGAGCGCATGTTAATATGATTAGCATGCACTGATGAATCCAAGTTGGAAGAAGTTCTGGCCCAACTCCTTCCTTACACAATTTCCTCTCTGTATTCTTCTATCCCATCCACTAGACAAAAAGGTAATGGAGATGTTAACTCACATAATCAGGCGGGTGAAGGACCAACCGACAATTCACTTACCCGTATGGGAATTATGGAAGTTATATTATAGTGTTGATTTACCATTGGTAAAAAAATTCTCAATTGTTTACATTGAGATGGCTTTGATTGCTTTCCTATGGAGGAGAAGATGAATTTTTCTCCTAAACTGTTTAATGGTCTTTCAAAGTTGCATGTTCAACATCAAGATAATTTTTATTGCGAATTATTGCCCAGGCTATGGAATGTCACTCCAACCAAATTGATGAAGCAGTTGATACAAATTATAAAATATCAGTGTAGCTGAAGAGTGTCATTTTCTTTGGGATTCTACCTCCAGACTATCCTATATCAACCACATTTTTCAAATGCTGAAGGCATGACTTGTCTAGCAGGTCCTTCGTTTGTGCAAACCCATTGTTTTACTGGAAAACATCCGCTTAAGGGTACGAAGCTATCAGGGAGGAAGATATGATCTCTGAATGTCATAGAGAGCGTGGATTGACATTAATCACAAGGATATTTAGTAACTTGAGACAGGGAAGCGGTATTGTAGAGACAACGATTTCTGGAGTTATCTAATCCACGATTTTGGTGTGCTCGCTCCGAGATTTACGTAACCCTTAGGTAGTGCCCATGTCGTGCCTTTAGCAGTGGTTTGTTGTGTGTTTGGGTGCATTTGACTGATGTGTTTTTAATGTATGATGGGGGAATTTTAGTGTGTGCGTTATCTTACTGTAAACTCAACGCATTTCCTAAATGATTATTAGCCACAATACCTTGAGTAAAATGATGTATACACTACAAATTCCTAAATGATTATTTATAGTTAGCATATACTTGGCAATGACTTTTAATAGATAGCCTTCCAGGCTGACAGCGAGATTTCCTTGCATAGTATTTAATGAACAACGACCTTGCCTTTATGGGGTATGGAAATGAGCGTGCTTTTATGGATGGTTGGAAGCCTTTCAGGAAACACAGTAACCCCTGGTGACAGCTAATAGCTTCCCAGCTATGCATTTGACTAACTCTGTTGAAACGACGATTTTGAAGTATTGCGATTATTGTTATTTTAGTCTTGATTAAATTCGTTAATATTGCTGATGTGTAGTATTGTGATATATGGTTAATGTTGTTGACATTGTGAACTTGTTACATGTTGCTAATCTTGTTAATATTGTCACCATTGTAATATCGTTTCTAATGTAATATTGTTATATGTTGAACATATTGTTTATTTAGACTTGTTATTATTGTTTATTTGTTAATTTATACTTGTTAATATTGTTAATTACATACCAGCGACGCATTTAACTCCCTCGTTTATTGAAATGAGACAACACTTATATTTATTGTTAATTCATTAATTAGGCATGTTAATTCAGACAACAAGGCGTTATTTTATAAGCAACGTAGATATGCAGATCACTCATTTTATTGGACAGTGGGTATTGTTAATCAACATTCTTGATGCGGCTCTGTTCCTAACTCAGTTCACCTTATGATAAATTTTATGACCCTAGTAACTTGATAATAGTTCACTCCTTCGCTCTTCGACATCTTGCTTAACCGATAATGGTGGGGTTGTTGGTGAAGTAGGGTAGTAGCTTGTGATTTTTATTTGAAAGGCATCTTCATGCGTCTTGTCGACTAGTTGCTCTTAGGCTAGTGCATGGAGTGGTAGTGGTATGTTGCTTGTTTTGTAGGCATAGTGGTTGCCGTCAGACGTGTTGTTTAGTTGTTGTAATTGTAGTTATCGCCATGTTTTCCCAAACGCTAAAAAAAAAAAAAAAAAATTGCACTTTCGGCTTCGCTGGTAGTCGTCACGATCGGGTCGTCACAAAAAATATCACTATATAATGGAAACAAACAATAGCATTTATAAATATAAATATAAAAAAAATTAAAGCATAATTATATACAAACTTGGATGTGAAGGTTTAAGAAGATAATTATCTAGGTCAAAATGGATGTGAAAGTTTAATAAAAAAATTGTTCATATATTTCCACAAGATTTCATGGGTTTTTTCTAGTCTTGCCACCACCACACATTTTTATTTTATCTTTACAGTTTTTATAAGTGTTTGAGTGGTCCTAATGGTTAAGAACATGTGTTTCCCCTAGAAAATCACAAGTTCAAATCCAGAGGATGATAGGGTATGTACACCTTTGTATACTTTACCAATCAAATTTTTGTGTTGAGGCGATCCATATATTCCATTGTTTGATTGACTTTACCATCCATCCACTTTTTTCATAAAGTTAAATGTATTCTTACACCATGTGTGGTGTATTAAATGTCAAACTTCCAAAAACAAACATATGTATTAATTAAGTTTTTTTTAACTATCTTATAAATTGTGTTTTTTCTTTTACTCTTTTTGCATAAGGTTAAATTTATTCTTGCACCATGGACTATGTGTTAAATGTCAAACCTCCATAGTAAAAGTAATCAGATATATTAATTAAGTTTTTTTAACTATCTTCTCATAAGATTAAATGTGTTCTTATACCATGGACCAAGTGTTAAATGGGATCGTCTTCAAACAAACTTTTCCACTTAGACTGGAAAAATATTTCATTTCACATGAAAAGCCTTAGATTCACTTTGACTTATAAAATATTTCAATTCACATGAAAAAGCCTTATATTGACTTTGACTTATCAGTTCTTGAAAAACCATTGTATCTTCTTTGAAGGGTATGCATTTTTTTCAAAAATGTATTCGAATATTTTGAGAAAAATCTCATTGCATTGATTGATTATGTTAAAATATCATTAAATTGACTAGAAGTGGCATTTCCTAACTAAATTGAATGACTAAAAGTGGCAGTGCGTGTACTCCATTGTTTGAATGATTTTACCATCCATCCACTTTTTGCGTAAGGTTAAATGTGTTCTTGCACCATGGGTTGTGTGTTATTGTCAAACTTTCTTAGCAAACATATGTATTAATTAAGTTTTTTTAACTATCTTATAAATTAAGTTTTTTCTTTTACTCTTTTTGCATAAGGTTAAATGTGTTTTTGCACCATCGACTATGTGTTAAATGTCAAAGCTCCATGGCAAACATATGTATTAATTAAGTTTTTTTTAACTATTTCTCATAAATTTAAATGTGTTCTGATATCATGGACCAAGTGTTAAATGGTATCGTATTCAAACAAACTTTTCTACTTAGACTAGGAAAAATATTCAATTCACATGCCTTGGATTGACTTTGACTTATCAATTCTTGGAAAACCATTGTATCTTCTACTAAGGGTATGCTTTTATTTCAAAAATATGTTTGTTAAATGTGTTCTTATATCATGGACCAAGTGTTAAATGGTATCGTCTTCAAACAAACTTTTCCACTTAGACTGGCAAAATATTCAATTCACATGAAAATCCTTGGATTGACTTTGACTTATCAATTCTTGGAAAACCATTGTATCTTCTAAGGGTATGCTTTTATTTCAAAAATATGTTTGAATATTTTGAGAAAAATCTCATTGCATTGATTGATTATGTTAAAATATCATTAAATTGACAAAAAGTGGCATTTCCTAACTAAATTGAACGAGTAAAAGTGGCACTGCATGTATTCCATTTTATTTCAAAAATATGTTTGAATATTTTGAGAAAAATCTCATTGCATTGATTGATTATGTTAAAATATCATTAAATTGACAAAAAGTGGCATTTCCTAACTAAATTGAACGAGTAAAAGTGGCACTGCATGTATTCCATTGTTTGATTGAATTTACCATCCATCCATTTTTTTTTGCATAAAGTTAAATGTGTTCTTGCACCATGGGTTGTGTGTTAAATGTCAAACTTCCATAGCAAACATATGTATTAATTAAGTTTTTTTTAACTATCTTATAATTTTTTTTTTCTTTTACTCTTTTTGTTGCATAAGGTTAAATGTGTTCTTGCACCATGGACTATGTGTTAAATGTCAAACTTCTATAGCAAACATATGTATTAATTAAGTTTTGTTTAACTATCTTTTTGTTGTGTTGGGTTTTTCACATGGGTGTGAAAAAACATAACACATACCTGTTTAGTTAAGTCAGCTAAACAAGAAAGAAGTTTGTGAGTTGATTAGATAATCAAATACACATGAAACAAGGAAAAAAAAAAAATGTTAGAAAAGCTTGCAAGAATTAGAACCATGTAAAACAAAAAATGACCATCATATAGCTACCAATGGATCAATATATTGATAGGATAACACCATAGAGTCAGAAAGGAAGTGACTTATGAATCCCCTCTTCCTCCTTGGGAGGGCTCTTGAGTTCCCTAACAGAGAGCTCTTCTCTTCATGCAATTGAAAGTAAAAATGGTGAAGAAATACAATCCCAATCCTCTCAAGAGGTGAGTGGACTGGCCCTTGCTATAGTGCTTGAATGATTCAAAAAGAAAAGAGGATTTTCTAATAAGAATTCTTGTAGCATAACAATACCTTGAAGTTCTTACTTTTCTAGCACACCCATGGCACATATTTATAGTGTTCATTCATGGCAAGATACAACTAGTTCATAGTGTGAACAAGGAGCCTTTTAGGGCACTTCTTATCCCTTGACCAGCCTCCAAGCTAGATTTCGCTCTTATTTGAGTGTCAAATTGTGTTGGGGGTCAAACTAGAAGTGGTTGAGAGGCTGACAAGATTCATAAATGCACAGTTCATGAGAAGTGCGCGTATTTTTTCGTAGATAATCGCGCATCTTGCGCATAGTGTGCGTTGAGGGTTGTGTTAGCCTGCGCATTCTGCGCACTATGCATGTGCTTCCTTTGGTGAATTTGCGCACTTTAATTTTTGAACCAAGTGTATAGTTTTGTGCCTTTTTGATGGATTTTGATGTTGTGGATGTACTAATTACTGCTAGAATTGATGTCTTTCTTCAACCATTGTGTGCAATGTTGCGGATGATTTTTCAGTTGTAACAGATGCTCCCTTATGTGTGAGGTTAGGAGAATACGTATAGCCGAAATACATCAATGTTTCTTTTGCTGAGAATGCCATTGTAAGAAAGAGTGAAGAGAGGAACTGCAAGAGTGATCCACGTGAGGGAGAGGGAAAACGGTGGGAACCAAACCTTTCTCTAGGAAGAAACAAAAATAAAATCTGTATACAAACGAGGCAGGCATGCCCCATGCTCGTGTCATGAAACACAAATGTGGAAATGTAATTGATGATGGGTTTTGATGTAGATAACTACAGCACCCTCGGGGGCGGTTGATAATGACAAATGGCAGTTTTGACTGGTGAACTGGATCTGAAGCGAGTAATGGATGACTGTACGAAGTGTCGATGACTCGTAGGCATTGACGACCAATCAACTTCAGAGGTATTCAGCTAGTATGAAACAACTGCAATGGCCACATAGTAAGACCCACTGTAACATGAGATTTTTTTTGAATTCGAATGTTATTGGGGTCAATGGAATCAGAAAGAAATGATGATTATCTCTCTGTCATCTGAGAATCCTCATTGAAAAGTTAATGAGAGTCAAGATATTGTCTCCCTTGTGGAAACTATGTTGATGTCAACATGAAGGGAGACGCGATGTCAAGCAACAAAGGGCTTCTTGAAATCCACTAAGTAATAGATGATATCAGGTACTGACGAGGAACACGAACGAATTCAAGATGTTGTGGGACTCAAGACTACCCTTGGTTGGGGTGTTGAGGGATGATTGGCAACAACCGTAAAACTATATCTAGCGTCAGGGGGATGACTAGATACAGGGTTAAACTGTATCGGAGGCTAACAAAGTGGGAAAAATCAATTAAGAACCAAAAATCAAGATAACATAGAAAAACATCATAATAAGTACTCAATGCCTTGAAAAAGAGAGAATTTCAGATAATAAGCCTCTTCAAAGGGGCAACCTCCTTATACACCACATAAATTTCCAAATACAAGATGATTCCAAATGAAAATGTCTCCTTGGTATATATAGGAGACTGGGAGGTACAATTACAACTAATGGACCTAAGACAACATAAATAAAATAACATTACTGATGTAATATGCCCCAATTAAGGGGTATTGTGCCACTATTTAGGGCTTAACATGCCCCTCCCCTTGAGACAAGTGTTGTCTACAACACTTGAGTAATTATGGATGCTTTTGTATAAAAGATACATCTTTTCAAGTGGAATCTTCAGCAGGTAGTTTCCTCCACTTAATGAGATACTCCGAAATGGATCTATTCCTCAGCTGGCAAATTCTTGTGTCAACGATGGCTTCAGGATCCATTATGATTTTTCCTTCCTCGTCAAGTTTTGGAAATATAGTTTGAACTGGGATATTTTCACCTATAACCTTATTTGAGCATGAAACATGGAAAACTGGGTGTACTCATGAAGATGTAGGCAACTCCAATTTGTATGCCATAATACCAATCTTTTGCAACACCTTATAAGGGTCATAGTACTTTGGTGATAATTTATTATCCTTCTTGTCTTGCTTGAGGGACATCTATTTGTATAGTTGTAGTCTTAAAAACACCCAATCCCCTACTTCAAAACTTATTTGTTGATCTGCTTGTTTTTTCATGCGATTACGTGCCATGGTCAGGTTTTCCTTTAAGATTTGTAGAACTTGTTGTTGATGCTCAATGTGATCTTCCACTACTTGAACCTTAGATTTTTCTTTTAGAGAAGAAGTTATGAAAGGATGGTGGTATCCATAGAGTACCATAAATGGTGTCATTTTTGTTGTAGTATGAAAGGAAGTGCTATACCACCATTCTGCCAAGGGTAACCATTTGAACCATTGTGTTTTTTTATCAGAGACAAAGCAACAAAGGTAGCCTTCCAGACATTTTTTCACTATCTCGGTTTGTCCATCAGATTGAGGATGATAGGATGAGCTATGAGCCAATTGAGTACCCAAACAAGAAAATAATTGTGTCCAAAAATTTCCAGTGAAGATAAGATCCCTGTCACTTACAATAATATTTGGGATTGCATGTAGCTTTTGAATTGTCTCCATGAATGCGGTAGCAATTGCACTGGCTTTGAAGGGATGGAAGAGTGCACAAAAGTGTGCATACTTGGCCAGTCTATCAAAAATTACCATGATGACACTCTTTCCTTCAGACTTCGGTAACCTTGTGATGAAATCCATGGAAGCCTCCTCCCAACGTTGACTTGGGATGGCTAATGGTTGTAAAATACCTGGGGTCTTAATTGTTTCCAGCTTATTTTGTTGGAAAACCAAAAATTCAAACCTTTGAACATTAGTTTTAACGCCATCCCCAAAAAAATTCTTCTTGACCCTATGATAGGTTTTCAAAAATCCCAAGTGCCCTCCATCTGAAGAGGTGTGCAATTCCAATAGTACCTTTTGATTGAGTTGGGAGTTCTTACATAAATATAAGTGATCTTTGTACCATAGAGAATCATTTTTCCATGTAAATGTATTTCATGCACTGGAATCCTACTGCAACCTTTGAATGAGAGTCCACACATTTTCGTCATTCTTCCATTCATCCCTCGCTTTTATTATCCAATCAGGTTGGATGATCGAGATAACACAGAGAAAGGCCTCAAAATCTTCATCCTTTATTGAGAGTGCATATGCCACAACATTTTGCTTCCCTTTTTTATAGATGATTTCAAAATCATAACTGATCCGGATTATTTTCGGCACGAAATGAGATCGGAGATATAATAAATAAATGCACAGAGATATCGCAGATATTCAATAATATAACAGAAATGTATCGAAGATGCAACCATAAACACAGATATACAGTAATACACGATTTCTATTAATGAAAGAAATGTATAGAGACTGTAAAAATACAGAGTGGAAGACTCGCTAGAATGGTGGCAGCTTATCTCTGAGAAGAGATGTGACAGATACTCGCATTCACAAAAAGATGATTACAATGAGGCTCTGAAGGAATTTTTACAATAAACAGGAATGCCAAAAGTCCTAGACATCCAAAAACCTAACCCTAGGAGATGAAGCGCCAAAAGTCATGTGGGCCCCGTTTGGGTAAGTGAGTACATCAACTTC
>ML796488.1:772437-812868 GCA_009831015.1 Picea engelmannii | reverse complement strand
CTCTGTAACTGAACCCTTTTGCTTGAGATTTATCAATTGGCTAAAGAAGGTATTGCTCCTTGTATCCTCATAGTGTGTTATCATTTCTTCCATGAAAATTGTCCAAGTGATGAGTGATTTGTGAGAACAAAGCCATCGATACCACACAAATTGATTGGGTTCTAAATATAAAGAAGCAATTTGTACCTTTTGTGTATGTGGCACATCATGTAGATCAAAGAATTTCTCCATCTGAAGTATCCATGTGATTGGGTCATTTCCATCAAACTTCCTCATATTGATCTTAGGAAAGTGGTTGGTCTTCAACCCAAGGTTAGATTTTCTCCATTCTTGATTCATTTTCTTTGTATCCTCATCATGAATTTCATGGGATACATTTTCACTTTTAGGTGTCCTCTCTATTAGGAAAATTTTCAATCCTTCCATAATCTCCCTTTTTAAACCATCCATCATCCCTTGTAGTTCATCTTTTGTCATTGTATTCTTTTGTAAATCATTTATGTCCCTACACATTTCTTCATCTTCATCAAGACTCCAAGAAGGACTATCTGGGGGCTTATTTGGTGTAGAAGTTCCCCTTTTTGGTGGCATGTTGGCCAAGTATCACTTTAAACCTTGATTTTTGAGGTGGTTCTGCTAGACAATCTTTCTTCTGCTGTATCTCCAAAATTTCATCCCTTCTGGGTATGGATTTTTTTTTTGTATTCCTCTGATATTTATTCTCTGCAATGCCACATGTCTGATCAAAATTGGATGTGCCAAGTGGAATTTATGGTAACTTCCCCACAACTTGCTGATTTTTTGCCTTTCGAGGAGATCTCACGTGTATAGAGTTCCCCACACAAAATAATTGGTATAGAATTTTGAAAATTGTACTAGAAATACTAAATAATGTCCACTATACAATGAAATTGGTATCACTCAATTTGGATACTCTAGGAAGAATTTATAATTGTTTTACCCTGAACACTTGCTTGAGACTAGTTAGATACCCTATATTTCGCAGGGTGTATCTACAAATGTAAGATGACCCAGAAGATGAAATTTTTATCACATATACCTTAATAATTTCTATGAATATCCTCTAGATTTTAGGGTCTAAAACGTTATAGAAAAAATTTCATAGCGAAAATTTCAGGATGATTAATTTCAAGATGATTCCAACACCCTATCTTACACAGACTGTATCTCCAAAAGTATAAGGCCTCAGGAGGTGAAATTTGAACCCAACATACCTTGATACATATAATGAATATACTTCAAGGGGTTCCTTCTGAAAAGTTGCAGTAAATAAATTATAGGAAAAATTCCAAGGTGTCTCAGATGTAGCAGTGAAACCCCAAGACCTTGAACTCTCATACCAAATGTTAAGAACCAAATATCAATATAGCATAGAAAAACCTCAGAATAAGTACTGAAAACCTTGAAAAAGAGAGCATTTTAGATAATAAGTCTCTTCTAGTGGGAAACCTCCTTATACACCACATAAATTTCCAAATACAAGATGATTCCAAATGAAAATGTCTCCTTGGTATATATAGGAGACTAGGAAGTACAATTACAACTAATGGACCCAAGAGAACATAAATAAAATAACATTACTAATGTAATATGCCCCAATTAAGGGGTAATGTGCACTATTTAGGTCTTAAAAAACTCAGATATTGTGGGTACATGGATTTGGGATACTCGAGGTTTGTGAACAATGTCGATATGAAAAAAGTGTGGATGTCCCAACAAAGGGTGACATGGGTTTATTTTCCAGGTAAAATTAAGGCCATCGAGGATGATGACTAAAAAGATATGTATATGCTGGAAACAAGGGATTTATACAATTACCAAAGAGATAAAGAATAATTTGGGTTGAGTATACAGATACAAAAATGGGTGCCCCAGTGAAAGATGGCTTGGCATGTTTAGAGCACAAGTTTGTGAAAGAAAACTAGTGGAGGCCCCATGTGTGGGTTTTTTTATTAGGTAAGTGGATGGAGGACAATCTACAGATGGGAAAAATGATGGTGGATGAGATGGAGGGCTAATGAAACTGCGGGAGTGTAGTCAATAGAACCAAGTGTAAGATGATATGACCGGAGAGTCCATTGGGAAGGCTAACAATATGATGAGAATATGTATGGGGTTTATTCTTGGAAGTGAAAAATACTATCGGGACTCCCAATCCTAGGGGGTGAAATCAATATGAGTGTCAAATTGCCAAGAAGAACTATGAATGGGATAACTCATGTGGGGGAGAGTGCTATCGGATCACAGTACCAAAATATGGCAGAGGTAAAGATACTACAGAGCCGAGTGTAGGGTCCCTAAAGGTAAATTTCAGAGGGTGTGACTGGGATATAGAATGATTAACAGAGGGAGTAACTACATGTCAGTGTCGTATATATACCTGAAGGGGTTGTAAGCTTGTTGAACAAGTACCTACACACATAAATACCAAATACCCGACATGAACAATATCTTATGATAAAGAACATATAACAACTATTTGAAAAAACTGAAAGTGAGCATGTTCACCTGAATGTGGCGTGAGAAAACTGCTCCTCTGAGGAAAAGTGCAGATGATAACCTGGGGAATTTGAATGTGTAAATGGTTCGATTAGGATCTCGTGGCTGAGAATGGATCGGAAAATGAAGGTTGTGGGCTCCTGTAACAGAAGGTGAAAGTTGGGAAAAAGGGCCTATATATGGATGGTGGTCCCACAATGCCACCTCATTTGTACCTGACACTATTGTTCATCTGATGAGAGAGTTGTGAGGAGATTTTGATATTACGGGAGCATGAGGCTACCGATCAGAGAGCGGAAAGAGACAAGTTAGTGGCCCTATCATCCTGCATGTTGTGAAGTTGATAGATTGTAGGTAGGGGTTGTACGGAGGGTCGTACAAGGGTTTTTAAGGGTAGGGGCCCACAAGTGCATGAGAAAAGGGGAAATACCCGCATGTGTGTGCATGGGTAAAACTCAGTTTCCCAAACATTATGTGCAGTGTTTTTCCTAACTATCGCACACTGAGGAGTGTGCGGATGTGGTGAGGAAATGTGCACATAGTGTGCGGTTGTGCTTGAGATAGTCGCGCGTGTTGGCACATGAGTAGGATAGACAAGAACACATAGGATGTGTGCCTGTATGAGTGACAGTTGTGCACCCATGCATGAATGTGGATGAGACAACTGTGCATTAGTGCACAGTTGTATGAAGAATAGGTGTGCAACTGTATGGGGGGAAAGTCATGCACTGTGTGCAAGATCAAGGGTGGGTGACTTTTTGATGGTTATATTTTTTTATGGATGTTGTGGTTGATCATATGTTTCTAGGTGGATGCAGGTGATTAATAGAGTTTATAACAAGATGTCGGTCCACTGGTGAGAGCAGGAATGGGACCAATTGTGAGAGGCTGTGAGGGCGTAGCCTGGTGTATGCAGACACTTGGAAGCCTATGGGTTGCACAAGTTTTTTGAGTGCCCCCTGATATGGTCGCAAGAGTTCCTGCTCCAGTTTTTTACCAGGATGTGGAGCACTGATCTACAATGCTTCATGGTGAGGGGGAAGCATTTGACATTCTTTACGATGGAGGACGCGTAATTTTTGAGAGGACTCCCATTCCCTGGGAGGGCATTGGCCATGGACCCCCATCTTCTAGGGGAGGATAGGGTGGAGACGATGGTGGCCCAACATTGTACTGGGCCGAACCTTATGTCGATTTTGGTCGTCCGGATTGAGGCCATCGATGACTTGTTGACCGAGTGCATTGCGACCATGGTGGTGAGGATCTATGGATCCTTGGGTACTCGGTGGATCACAGGTGGTTAGATGAGGGTGGTGGAGGAGGTATTGGATGAAGACCTCTTTGCATGGGGTGTGTTGATGCATAACAGGATGATTTCCCAGCTGAATTGGTGTTGGCATGCCAATTCTGGTGATTTTTAATTTGGGTCCATTTTGGTGGCTTGTTTTTTTGAGAGGGTACCTCTATTGTGCCCACAGATTCTACTAGATCTAGTGTCGCGGAAAGAGTCATGATTGATGCAATGGGCCGATGTGTTGGCCCAACATGAAAGAGGGGAGGGTATCCACTACTTCATGACCATAGTGGATCGAGTGTGGTATCATATACCACAAGTGATTCTGCAATATCCATACGTGGGTATGGACTATATGAAGGATTTAGACATGGTGCTACCTCTTGGGGAGGACTGGCCCACCAAAGAGGTATGTGTTGTATCTGTTTATTTTGATTTTGGTAGATAGCATTTATCATACATGTATATGGATGCTAACATTATATCGATGTTGTTTTGTATATGTTGGACCCCGAGGGAGAGAGGCAGAGGTCGTCTAGGAGCCGGCTCGAAAGGATCCTGCAAAGATGAGGTTTGGGTAGAGATGCCAATGACATGACACTAGTGCAGGACTAGCCAGAGAGCCAAAGGGATATGTGGAGGCCATGGTAGAGTCTTTTCTTTGGCGGTTCGAGTGGGTCCTTCATGGTGTTCCTGAGGGCATATGTGCCCACATCTAGGATGCGGAGGTACTGGACTAGCATGTGGGGGTACAAGCAGAGTGGCAGACATTGATCCGCAGAGAAGTAGTGGTGGGGGAAACGATGACTGGTCGACTACCTCCTGGAGCTGGAAGGCCCACAACTGGTGGGGAACCTCCAGCTGGAAGAGAACCTGGNGGCACCTTGGGTGCTGAGTTTTGTATGTATGGGTTTGGGAGCCCGATTTTGCAGAGGGTGGTTGATACCCATTTTTGTGCTCATAGGGGTGATCGAAATCATGATCCTATGGGGAGTTGTATATCATTTTTTGTAAAACATTTTATGACCTTGATGATATATATGATGGATACATTGATCATGTGTGTCTTTATGTTTTTCGTTTTATGATGTATGATGTCTATTGCTATGTGGTTTACAAATGTATAATGCTTTTTATATGATGTTTTTAATGTGATAAATGCCAATCTAATACTATGTTATTCGTGTGATCTACTACTTGATTAAGGTTTCTTGGAATATGTGTAAATGTGATGGAATCAAAGTTGCAATATAGGAGTCTAACTTGCAGGTATTTGTGAAAGAGGAAAGGATCGTGAACATGATACACGTTGTTGAGTTGCAGGACAAAAAGTTGGAAATCTAATAGAACACTAAGCTGACGAACGTTGCGGTGACTAGACTTGGTGAGGAGACCAATGACGACGTCATACTCATCTTGGTTATTGGTGGCTAGGCCTAAGAATATGCCACTAGAATGGAGTAGGATGTGTGAGGGGGTGTATAGGGCCCAATCGGCCGAAGGGAGATTCTGGGTCCAGCAACTAGCATCGTTAGTGTAACCAATGTGGTAGGGTGATGGATGATGCATATGTCAATAACATGGGTGATAGATCAGACATGAGTAGTGGTGGCAATAAAGAATACTAAAAAATATATAAATGTGTTCAAAGAGAAACATAAGGTAGGGGGCTATACTTAGGCATAAAAAGTCTTCAAGTATAACTCGTTGACGGGTTACTTGAGAGGGAAGCCTTCTTGACAGGCCAAAATGTAGGTGCCTTTAGTGAGGCAATGTTCGATGATGAAGGGGTTGTGACATAATAAATCAAATTTCCCATGGCCGAGAGTGTTGTGGGTGATATCATAGGCTAACATGAGATCGCCTTCATTGAATGAGTGAAGGTTGACATGGCGATCGAAGGTGGGTTTGGACTATTTCTTGGCTGCCTCATCGTGTTTTAATTCTTAAGTTTGGTAGCATTGATAGTCATTCTCCAATGAGAGGCCATATGGGCCACCCTGAGGCTAGCCAGGGAGATTTGGAGAATCAACTAGTCTTGTGAGGTATTGACAAAAGTCAGGGGGGGATGGACAACCTCTGTGAGTCAAACCAAAAGTTAGGATGAACGAGATGCTATGTGAGTCTAATGCAAACGTCAGGGGGAACGTACAACCTCTGTGAGCATAGACAGACTAGTGAAAAAGTAAGGGGAAACATACAACCTCTGTGAGCCTAGTCAAACCTTGTGAGCCATGAGCAAAAGTCAAGGTATCTAGCAAAAGTTAGGTTGAATGTAAAATTCCTATGAGCTAGAAACAAATGATATTCCTAATATTGCAAATGATGTAATTGTATTGATCTAGTGCATTGTCACATGTAAACATTATCCACCATGAAGAGAATTTTGAATTTCCTTGTCAAGAGTTGTAACTAAAGTCTTGAGTCTAGAACTAAAGTGTAATGTTGAGTTGTAACTAAAGTCTTGAGTCTAGTTCTATGTTAGTACTAAAGTGTAATGATGAGTTGCAACTAAAGTCTTGAGTCTAGTTCTATTTTAGTAATGTTGAGTTGCAACTAAAGTCTTGAGTCTAGAACTAAAGTGTAATGTTGAGTTGCAGCTAAAGTCTTCAGTCTAGAACTAAAGTGTAATGTTGAGTTGTAGCTAAAGTCTTGAGTCTAGAACTAAAGTGTAATGTTGAGTTGCAACTAAAGTCTTAAGTCTATTTTTAAGTTCAAACTAAAGCATGTTAGTCTCAAGTCTAGTTCTAAATTCGAACTAAAGTGTAATGCTGAGTTGTAACCAATCTCAAGTCCAGCTCTAAATTTCAAACTAAAGTGTAATGCTGAGTTGTAACCAATCTTAAGTCTAGTTCTAAGTTCGAACTAAAGTATGAAGTTGAGTTGTGACTAATGCATGCAATCTGGTTACTATTTCGAGCTTCTCCTCTTCCCCTCTTCAGCCTATATAAGAAGAGGTCAAACCCTCTCCTCAATACAGTTTCACAACACAGTTTTACAACACAATTTTGAAACAGATTTGTCATATGTAGGTTGAGGGTGAAGTAATAGAGGATCACATCAGTGATAAAGAGGCAACATATCAAAGGTCTATTTCAGCAAGGTCTTGTAAGTCTTTTTCAGGTCAAAGTCATCTTGGCAAGATCTTTTAGAGAAGTACATTCATGGTGGATATTTGTAAGAGATCTTTCATTATTAATGCAATAAAGAAATATTGTTTGTTGGGGTTTTTCTCCTTGTATAGGGTTTTTCCAGGGTATATGTGTTGTTGATATGCATGTTTACTTATCTACATAATTATTTCTATTCGATTATGATTTGAAATTGTTGAAGTTTATTAAGCTGGAATCAAAGTATTGAAGAAAATAAAAGAATTAATCTGCATAAGAAATCAAGCTCATAATTTAACATGGTATCAGATCTTAGGGTGTGTTAAACATGGTTAATTGTCAATAGCAGGTACACACAGATCCAAGTGAGATTGATTAAGTTTCCATTGTGAGGACCATGGTATCCTCCATTTCATTCAGGGCTGAAGATATGATCGAAGGAGCTACCAAATTTAATGTGTGGAAGCTCTGTATAAAAAACATCTTGCAAGAGCATGATATTAAGCAGTATGTGACCACAGTGGTGGAGGAACCAATGAATAATGCAGGAAGAATGACTTTCAGGAAGAGTCAATAAAAGGCCAAGAGAATCATCATTGACTCAGTCAAAGAAAATATAATGCTTGCAATGACTTCGTTGATGACTTCGAAGGACTGTATGGATACCTTGGTGAATTTCTATGAGAAACAAGCTCCAAGTCAGAAGGGAACACTTAAGAACAAGATTAAGTATTTGAATATGGATAAAGGTGAATCAGTGGCATATTCCCATTCCAGGATAGCTTAGATCAGAGATCATCTTTTGGTCATAGGGGTGACAGTGGATGATGATGATTTAGTGCAGGCCATTTTTGACGATCTTCCTTCTTCATGGGAGACCTTCTTATCCAGTGTAAGTGGGAGAGATTTTCAAACCATGTTTGAGAGGTTATGGCATGATTTCCTCTAGGAGGAGAGTCGCACAGCTACCAGGAGCGAGCCAATGAAAAAAGATAACTCAAATTTAGCATAAAGATTCAAGGGAAAGAAGAAAGACACTTTCCAGAAAGGCTCTCATTGGAAGCCAAACATCAAAGGTATATTCAAAGGAAATAATATTGATACATCTAAGATTAAATGCTTTAGTTGTAATAAGTTGGGTCATTTTTCTAAATATTGTTGGTTTAGAAAGAAATATCCTAGGAAAGGGAAACATCATGCCTCAACTGCTGAGGATGATGAATCCAAAAGAAATCAAAAAAGTCGTTCTAATGAGAAAGAAAATAGGAAAGAATATTATTTGGTTTCTCCTTTATCTAGTTTAGCTTCCATGGGGCCGAAAACTTGGTTAATAGACAATGGTGCATCAAAGAACATGACAGGGTATAAGGAGATCCTCTTCGATTTTGAGACAAAATCTTTTGCAGAGCAGGTCGAGATTGGGGATGAAAAATGTTACAAGATAGAGGGAGTAGGATCTATATCCTTCATATTGGAATCTGGGGCTAGACTTCATGTTGATGAAGTATTATATTTTCCAGGGCTCAAGAAGAATATACTATCAGTTGCAACCCTTGAGGACAAGGGATATTGGGTGATCTTCAAGGACAGGAAGGCACTACTATGGGATAAAGGTAGCCACTTAAGTACAACAAAACCCATTGGAACTCGTAGTGGAGGAATGTACGTCATGTCAGGACAGTCAGTTCAAGCATTGGCTCATGATGCGACTAGATCCAGCGAGTTGTGGCACAGAAGACCTGGACATCTTCATTACAAAGATCTTCTAGATCTACAGAACATGGTATGTGGCATGCCCTCTATTTCTCTTAGTAAAAATGAAATTTGTAAGGGATGCATGCTAGGTAAAAATATAAAGAAAGCATTTCCTAGTAGTGACAACAAAGATCAAGTCATCTTAGATCTAGTTCATTATGATGTATGTGGTCCCATGTCATCTCCCTCACTCAATGGTTATTTGTATTATGTCATTTTTATTGATGATTACTCAAGAAAATGTTGGATATATTTTCAAAAAGCTAAAAGTGACACATTTGATAAATTCAAAGAGTATAAATCCTTTATTGAAAAGCAGATAGGGAAACACATTAGAATCCTTAGAACAGACAATGGAGGAGAGTTTGAATCTCTTTAGTTTGATGATTTTTGCAAGTCAGCAGGAATCAAGAGACAATTGACCGTGCCATATAACCCTCAACAAAATGGTGTCGCTGAGAGGAAAAACATGACTATTTGTTAGGCAGCAAAACCAATGATGTTTGACCAGGATCTCCCAAATTCTTTATGGGAAGAAGCTACCTCCACTACCATGTATATTCAGAACAGGTGACCACATGCTATTTTGAAGGACAAGACTCTGGAAGAAGTCTTCTCAGGGATCAAACGTAAAGTAGGGCATCTAAGGATATTTGGATGTCCTGTGTATATTCATGTCCCTAAGGAAAATAGGACAAAGATGGAACCCTTAGGTAAGAAAGGGGTTTTTGTGGGGTACAGTGAGAACTCCAAATCTTACAGGATTTATGTACCAAGTCAGAGGAAAATAGAGGTAAGCAGAGATGCGACTTTCCATGAGGAAGCTGCATTTAAGAAATCGAGAGAGCTTCAGCAGGATTCAGAAGAAGTTCAACGAACTTCACCCTCTTATGAAAATGAAGAGTCAGATGATCAGAGGGAGTAACCTCATGAAGGACCAAGTAATGATCCCCTAGAACCTGCTGAAGTGTTAGAAAGAAATCTTGAAGAACCCCCAACCAAAAGGAAGCCAGGGTGGCTTAAAGAAATAGTGTGGGAAGAAGAAAGGATAGCTACTCCCAAAGGAACTTTCAGGGAAAGGAAGAGGCCTCATAGGTTTGGAGGCTATGTTGCACTGATGAGAAGCATTAGTGATTCCGAACCTTATTCATTTGAAAAAGCAGATAAATGACAAGTATGGAAGGATGCCATGCTTGAGGAATACAGGTCTATTATAAAGAACAATGTTTGGGACATTGTGCCAAGGCCAAAAGACAAATCAATGGTTTCTTCCAAATGGATCTATAAGATCAAACATGCAGCTGATGGAAGTGTGGAAAATTTTAAAGAAATATTTGTAGCCAGAGGATTCACTCAGAAAGAAGGAATCGACTACAAAGAGACTTTTTCTCCTGTAGCTAGGTATATGTCCATTCAAGCTATTATTTCTTTAGCTTTCGTACTTGGTTGGAAACTACATTAGATGGATGTAAAAACAAAATTCTTGAATGGAAAGATTGAACATGAGGTCTTTGTGGAACAACCTGATGGTTTTATACTACATAACAAAGGCACTCATGTATGTAAGCTAAGGAAGGCCTTGTATGGTCTTAAGAAGGCTCCCAGAGTTTGGTATGACAGGATTGATGGCTTTCTTAAAAGCCTAGGATTTGAGAAAAGTGATGATGATGCAAATCTATACTTCAAGGTAAGAGGTAACCAACCTGTTATACTAATCATGTATGTTGATGATCTCTTTCTAACAGGAAATGAAGGGCTAGTAGCTTGGTGTAAGAGGGAGAAAACCTCATAATTCAAGATGAAAGACTTAGGCTTGATGCATTACTTCCTAGGATTGGAAGTGTGGCAAAGACAGGGCGAGATATTTTTGGCACAAGGAAAATAAACAGTGGATGTAATAAAGAGGTTTGGTATGTGGATTGAAAATCCATGTCTACTCCGATGGTTACCAAACTGAAGAAGTTGCATGATTCTGATACAGGTTCAGATTTGGTGGATCCCACCATATATAGGCAGCTGATTGGATCATTGATGTACATGATCCACACTAGGCTAGATATATGCTATGCAGTGATTGTAATGAGTCAGTTCATGACTGAACCAAGACAGAGACACTAGGTGGCAGCAAAGCACATCTTGAGATATCTCAGAGGGACCATTACTTATGGTCTGAGATATACATCCAATGGTGGTTTATTTCTGCATGGGTATGCAGATGTTGATTAGGTAGGAAGCCCAGTGGATCGGAAGAGTACTTCCAGATACTGCTTAAGTTTAGGATCCACTATGGTCTCTTGGTCAAGCCGAAAGCAGGGATCCATTGCACAGAGTACAACAGAGGCTGAGTACATTGTAGCATTGATGCTAGCAAGGAAGCAATATGGCTCAAAAAATTGGTTTCTGGGTTGTTTGGTGACAAGCTCGAGACGACGGTGGTTCACTGTGATAATCAAAGTTGCATAAAATTGACAGAGAACCCGGTATTTCATGACAGATCAAAACATATTGACATGATATACCACTACATCTGAGACTTGTTCTAGAGAAAAACTGTAAAGTTACAATACATAGCCACGAGCAGCTGATATCCTAACCAAGCCTATGACCTTAAGACAGTTTATGCAACTGAGAGTAAATATTGGTGTGGCTGAGAATGACTCCCTTGCTGAGAGGAAGTGTTAAATTTGGCAGCATCGATATTCATTCTCCAATGAGAGGCCATATGGGCCACCTTGAGGCTAACCAGGGAGATTTGGAGCATCAACCAGTCTTGTGAGGTATTGACAAAAGCCATGGGTAACGGACAACCTCTATGAGTCAAACCAAAAGTCAGGATGAACGAGATGCTATGTGAGTCTAATACAAAAGTCAGGGGGAACGTACAACCTCTGTGAGCATAGATAGTCTATTGCAAAAGTCAAGGGGAACGTACAACCTCTCTGAGCATAGACAGACTAGCGCAAAGTCAGGGGGAACATACAACCTCTATGAGCCTAGTCAAACCTTGTGAGCCATGAGAAAAATTCAAGGTATCTAGAAAAATTTAGGTTGAATGTAAAATTCCTATGAGCTAGAAACAAATGATATTCCTAATATTGCAAATGATGTAATTGTATTGATCTAGTGCATTGGCACGTGTAAACATTATCCACCATGAAGAGAATTTTGAATTGCCTTATCAAGAGTTGTAACTAAAGTCTTGAGTCTAGAACTAAAGTGTAATGTTGAGTTGTAACTAAAGTCTTGAGTCTAGTTCTATGTTAGAACTAAAGTGTAATGATGAGTTGCAACTAAATTCTTGAGTCTAGTTCATTTTAGTAATGTTGAGTTGCAACTAAAATCTTGAGTCTAGAACTAAAGTGTAATGTTGAGTTGCAACTAAAGTCTTGAGTCTAGAACTAAAGTGTAATGTTGAGTTGCAACTAAATTCTTAAGTCTAGTTCTAAGTTTGAACTAAAGCATGTCAGTCTCAATTCTAGTTCTAAGTTCGAACGAAAGTGTAATGCTGAGTTGTAACCAATCTCAAGTCTAGTTCTAAAGTTCGAACTAAAGTGTAATGCTGAGTTGTAACCAATCGCAAGTCTAGTTCTAAGTTCGAACTAAAGTATGAACCTGAGTTATGACTAATTCATGCAATCAGGTTACTATTTTGAGATTCTCCTCTTCCCCTCTTCATCCTATATAAGAAGAGGCTGAATTCTCTCCTCAATACAGTTTTGCAGTACAATTTTGCAACACAATTTTGAAACAGAGTTTTCATATGCAGGTTGGGGGTGACGTAATAGAGGAGCACATCAGTGATAAAGAGGCAACATATCAAAGGTCTATTTCAGCAAGGTCTTGTAAGTCTTTGTCAGGTCAGAGTCATCTTGGCAAGCTCTTTGAGTGAAGTACATTCATGGTGGATATTTGTAAGAGATATTTCATTATTAATGCAATAAAGGAATATTGTTTGCTGGGGTTTTTCTCCCTGTACAGGGTTTCCCCAGGGTATATGTGTTGTTGATATGCATGTTTAATTATTTACATAATTATTTCTACTCGATTATGATTTGAAATTGTTGAATTGTATTAAGATGGAATCAAAGTATTGAAGGAAATAAAATAATTAATCCGCATAAGAAATCAAGCTCATAATTTAATAGTAATGAAGATCGACGGTCTTCATCAAGTGACTCTAAGGTCAGCAGGTGCTACTCCATTGGAGCAGTGTCAGGTAAGATCTCTATGGTAGTGCGTAATGTGGGGATTTCACACTCGATAGGGAGGGTGTCTTTGATTCCATGGACGAGATGGAACAATGTAAAACCGGTGGGAGTTTTGACTATCGTGCGATAGGCCCATAAAGAGGAAAACAACATATGATGCCAATTGGTCTTATGTTTGTTGATGGTGTGTTGTAGCATGGTTTTGAGGACTTATTAACAACCTCAACCTGCCCATTGGACTGAGGATAGTATGGGGAGGAAAAGTCATGGGTGAAGCCTAATTTTGAGGAGAGTTCGACAAAGATATTGTTCTCAAAATGTTTACCATGATCAGAAACTAATTGTTGTGGGACTTCGAACTGGGTAATGACATGGTTGAAGAAGAAACATGTTGCGATGTCAACAATGTTGTTAAATGTGGGAATGGCTTTGGCCCATTTGGTAAAATAATCCACTTCCATGACAATTTACTTATGTCCATTACTAGATGGAGGATGGAAAGTCATGAAGTCTATGCCCCACTTAAGGAAGGGGTTGGTTGTGATGACTGGGTGTAGAAGAGTTGGTGGATCTTGTTATTTATTTGACTAAAGCTGTAATTTATTGCATCGCTTGATAGCATGGATGCAATCATGAAACAAAGTGGGCCATAAGTAGTTGGCTCGAATGATTTTTTGGGTGGTGGACATACCCAAGAGGTTACCACCGCAAGTGTCGTTGTGGAAATCATTCAAGACTTTGTCGGCCTCGCCAATGGTAAGACATCCTTGAAGGATGGTATTGGCCCCTCATCAGTAGAGAATGTCTCTAATGAGGGGGTAGTGGGGAGCCTGATGGAGAATGCATCGATCGTCATCTTGAAAAAGATGAGACCCAAAATTTTGTGTACGAAGGTAGATGAGAAGGTCATCGTACTAGGGGTCATCTGACGAGATGAAGAAGAGGTGTTCATCAGGGAAATACTCATTGATGGGGGAAGATTTGGCATCCGAGGGAAAATATGTAATGATTTAGGCTAGGACTAGAGCTTTCTTGATTTTTGGAGTAGATAAATCTAGACCATAAGCCTGGAGGATAATGATCCATCGGGAAAATTTGACGTGGATATGCCATTGAATAAGAAAGTACCGCATGGGTTTGGAATCTTCTACGACCTTGGTTGATCTAGATTTTATGAGTAGAACGAATTGAATACAAATTATCAAAATATGCTTAACACATAATAATAGAGATACATTAAAACTGGTTTTTTATTCAATAAGGAAATAAGTTGAAACTGTAAAATGCAGCGGAAAACAAGCTTGTTGGAACAGTGGCGTCTTATCTCTCATAAGAGACGTGATGGTTGCGCTCATTCCTAAGAAGATGATTACAATGAGGCTATGAAGGCATTTTTACAATAAACAGAAATGTCAAAAACCCTAGACATCCAAAAATCTAGCCCTAGGAGATGAAGTGCCAAAAGTCATGTGGGCCCTGTTTGGGTAAGTTAGTACATCAACTTCCCAGGGTCGTAAATTTTGCATACGATCTCCATTTTAGGTGCATGATGGCCCGTTGGAGAATTTTAAATGAGAAAAACGATTTTTTACTAGCCAAGGTAAGTTACTTTGGTAGTCACCGTGGCCCCAAATCCCCAAAAAACATCATTTAGGGCCTCAAAACGACCCCAGAAGTTTGGAACCCGAAAACTGTTGAAAAACTGCCAATGGAAAATTGTTTTTCGAGCCAGTGGAATAGGTGTTTGGCCACCAATATCCACCTGGATCATTGGTCGCTCGAAGCATGATGTAATTTTGCATTTTTTTGACTACGAGGAAAACTGCTAACGCAATTTTCTCATCATGATAATACTTCAAGGGTGGTCCTAAAAGGTTTTTACTAATGTAGTAAATCACATGTTCACGTACATCATCCTCTAATTGGACGAGGACTCCTACAACTGAATCAACAGAGGCTAATAAGTAGAGGATGCAATCGAAATCATATTCTAGGGGACTAATCAAAGGAGCATTGGATAGGGTGGCTTTTAAATCATCAAAATTTGTTTGAGCATGTTTGTCCCATCGAAATGGGATATCATGACAGAGTAAGCAGAGAAAACCATGTGCTCGAGTTGCATAGTCTGCAACAAAGAGACGTAAAAAGTTGGCTTTTCCTTGCAAGCTCTGTAGTTGGCATAAATTCCTAGGTGGTGGAATTTTTTTTATATCTTGGACCTTGAGTGAATCCACAGTGATGTCGTGTTGGGAGACAATGAACCTAAGGAGGCACCCGACAGTGATGAAAAAGACACACTTGAGGGGGTTCAAGAGGATATTATATTAATGAAATCGTTGGAAAATGATGCGTAATTCATCTAAATGTTGGGTTCGATTTTGGATCGAGTAGTGAGTTCATCCAAATAAGCAAGGATGATGTGAGAAAGATATTGAAAAGCCTAGGTCATGGCCCATTGGAAAGTAGCACCAACATTTTTTAGTTCAAAGGGCATGACATGATAAGAAAAGGTACCCGAAGGTGTTGTAAAATAGTTTTTGTACTAATATGTTGGGAGGATTTGAATTTGATTGTATTAAGAGAACCCATCCATAAAGGATAGTGCCTTGTGGCCAGCATAATCATCAATTATTTGGTCGATGAAAGGGGTTGGGAAGTTGTCTTTGGGACAAATGTGGTTGAGGTCATGAAATTCGATGCAGACATGAAAAATTCCCTGTTTTTTGTTAATGGGTACGGGGTTGGAGACCCAAGAAGTGTATGCAATGGGGTAAATGAACTCGGCCGTGCATAACTTATCAATTTTGGCTTTGATAGCCGCAACTTTGGATGGGTGGAGGGGGCATTTCTTTTGACGAATAGGGGAAATATCTGACCATGTGTCAATTCGATGTTCGACTATAGAAGGATCAAGGCCATGCATTTCCGTATATGACCAGGAAAAGTATCTCAGTATTCTTGAAAGAGATTTTTGTAAGCAATGAGTTCTTCAGGGGAGCATGTGGTGCCAATGGTGATCTCTTCTACGATGTCTAGTTTAATTGAAATCTCAATTTTGACTGTGGGGTAGATATTGGCCATGTTGTCTTCTTCAAAAGCATTAGGGGTAGGGATGGGGATTTTGAACTAGTCAATATGCCTCAGTGGAATAAAATTCTTGGTTTAGATTGTGCACATGGAGGCTTGGGTAGGATAGT
Source organism: Picea engelmannii (assembly GCA_009831015.1). Taxonomy (NCBI): domain Eukaryota; kingdom Viridiplantae; phylum Streptophyta; class Pinopsida; order Pinales; family Pinaceae; genus Picea; species Picea engelmannii. Next base: position 796,784 of record ML796488.1, on the reverse strand, counting down.
GAAAGACCTTGTGTGAGAGAAAAAGTTCTCGATAATGGAGCGCATTCCATGGGAAATAAGGGGTAGTCAATTCCTCTAGGATATATTCGTTTGGAAAATGTGAAAATATAGGGGATCCTAGGAGGTATCAGGGGGAACTATCGATGGGTAAGTGTCAATGAGTAAGTGTTATTGTCCTCAAGTGGTGATGATGTAGAAGGGGTATCCTATACCATGCTTGATGGCCTGCTGAACATAATCCAAATGTCAAGACACTGTGAGGGATATCTTGTTTTCTCGGGGACTGATGATGATATATAATGAATGTCAATAATATGAGCATCAATAGGGAGTATCTGACAGGGATTAGGCTAAATGTGTTGCATATTATGGCTAATGTGTGGTGGAATTGAGGTAGATCTGGGATGAGTGTAATGGCCATATTCTAAGCATACGACACACGCAAAATTGGTTCGTAACCCTTTATTGTGTGTGGTTGAGGACTCCGTAGTAGCGGTGGAAGTACTTGGTGGAGTAGCGAGCAATGGGTTGCTTTGGGGAGCTGGATAATATTCCGTAACTTGGGAAGAGTAGGACATTTGTTAGTGGGGTTTCCTTCTCTTTCATCTGCCCCAAGTGGTGGTGGTGTTTCCTCTAGTTGGGGGTGAGGGTGGTGTGACAGGAGCCTTTACTAGGATTTGTATTAGTAATCCCTCTGTCTCGGGAGGGAGATATGGTGGAGGAACCATAGTGAGTGAATGCATATACCATACATGGATGGAGAGAACCATGTTGGGAAGGGTGAGGGTAGAAGATACCTGGAATTCTTAGACTCTAGGTGTAGGGTAGAAAAAGGGGATTCGGGTAATGTCCTGGGGAAATGTTTCCCAGACCTGGATTTTCCCTTGGAGGGAGGAAAATATGGGATAAGTGGTGTAGTGGTGTTTTTAGGGAATTCCTGAGGTAGTGGTTCTCCAACTGATGAAAATTAAATGTGGGGAGGGGCCTCAGTGAGAGGATTATTGTCTCTGATATTTGTTCCGTTAGAGGACACTACACACACTTGAGATAAAATAAAAGGGTTGAGAAGAGGTGGTGTTCCATGATAAGTCCCTAACACGGATGGGTCCTTGAATATTCTAGGACCAATGTTGATGATCGAAAAATCATCTAAGCTAGCATGGACATGAGGGAGGATGTTATCAATGCTGGCAGAATGATTGGGCTCATAATGTGTAAGCTAGTCAATGGTGATGATTTTCCCGTTGTGGAGGAACATCATCGTATGAAACATAGAAGAGGATACTGCCTTCATAACATACATGTAGCTACGTCCAAATAATATGTTGTAATCAAGTGGGGTGTCGATAACTTCAATGTCGATGAGGATGGTTTTTCCCCCAAGTTCTACAGGGAAATTTTGGAAGAACCCTTCAGGGGATGATGGTCAACTGTCATAAGCTCTCAGGGTGATGGAAAATGGTACTAGCTTAGGTGAGTCAAGTTTTTTCCATACTACTTTGGACATGATGCATGTGGATGCACCTACATCAATGATACACCGATGAACTGTGATGTTCCATTTCTTAACTAGTATCTAAAAAGATACCAGGGCGGGGAGGTGTGGTTCTCCACTATCTAGATCAAAGGTGATGAGCCAAGTATCAACAGGGTTGATGGCCCCCAAGGCGGAAAGAAAGGATTTGTGTTGTGATGGACAGGTTTTGAGGACTTCCAAAATAGACATGGCAATAGGATACTATGCTAAGTCATCGATGAGATTGTAATTATGGGCTAACATAGCATGAGGGTTATGTACATTCTGTCGTAAAGGCATACGAGGTATACGGGGGTTTGGTTTAGTGTTAGGGTGGGGAATCATCAGAGGTTGCCCAAATGTGGTGGGAACGACTTCTGAGGTGGTTGGGGTAGATTCAGGAGGAAGGCTGTATGGACAGATGCATGTTTACAAAAGAATTTCTTCCCTACTGGTATGGATGATATTGCGATTGGTCGGATTTCTGAGTTGATTGGGACATAGCTTTTGATATTGCCCCATTTGTGGTGGGGTCAATTTTATCTCTTGTTGGGTATTCATCACACCTTGGTGTGGGATAGGTTTCTGGAAAATTGATGGAGGTGGTGGTTGCAAATAATGTTGTGGGAACTACTGAGGGGCAGGCAAAGCCATAGGGCATTGTATTTTCATGGATACTTTCATCTGTTTGTAATTGAAAATTTGGTGGAAGTGGTGAGTATAATGTCCATACTCACCACATAGATCTCAAGAGAATTTATTTCTGAGGTTATTGTTCTTTCCTTGTCATGTTTGATTGTTATTGTTGCCTCCTTAGGGGTTTTGGTTCCTTGATTTTGGTTGCCCCCATTGGGACAGTTTTGTTGGGGGTTATGTCCTCTTGGTCCTGGGTTGTCATTGTTTCATTTTTTCCTTTCTTCTTGGAATTATTCGGTTGGTGAGATGGATTTTCCATATTCAACTATTGAAAAGTATGAACTTGTTGAATGGGAGAGGGATAAACAAAATTAACACCGACATGTGGTTGTCCTGGTGGAGGAGCGACCGGTTGGGGAGGACCAGGGAATGTAAAATATGGGTTGTTTTGTGAAGATGATCCATATGGTTTATAGGAAGTATAATCACTTCCACTAATGTTGGGGTTATATATGGGGGTTGGTGGTGGACTTGTACTGGATTGAGAGACCAGATGCATCTCGGGTACTGGTGGGGATCCCCCCAATGAATGAGAGGGAGCAACAAGATATGATTGTTGGTTAGTGGGAGGAGGAAAATAAGACATCCCTCCATATGGTTGCGGATATTGATTTGCACCATAAGTGGGTGATGGGTGGCCATAAGGGCTGAGACATGTCATAGAACCAATCAACCCACTCATTGCATGGGACATCCCAGCTTTGTCTTGGAAAAATGGTATGGGTTTGGGTGCATCAGGAAATAATGTGTACAAGTAACCTGATTGAGCATATATGAGGTCAAATTGTTGCGCCTTGCTGATGGATTCCTCTTTTGATTGAGGAAAAGTGGATGATACATCCTTTGTAATCACATGGACGAGAAATTTAAGAAACCAATCAAGACGTCATTCTTTGGTGGTTTCTTCTTTACACAAACTAGTCGTTGACGCCATTCATGGATGTGTTCAGCGATATGGATAGCAGTGGTTTGTTTGAACTTAGGGAGAAGTTCTAAACCAATGTCATGGAAAACTGGTAATTGGAAAAAGGACAAAAAGGCCTTGGCCAATGATTCAAAGGTCATGTGGGACCCTGATTTTTCTTCCACATACCATTTGGCTAATGAACCCATGAGAGTTCTTTGAAATAACCTCAAGCGAATGGAATAATCCATGATGTTGTTTGAAGAGCACCATAAGTGTAAGGTCATAACATGGTTGGTGAGATATTTCCTTGGTTTTCCTTCAAAATTTGGAATATTTGAAGGAAATTTGGTAGGCATATTGGGCCAAGTAACATCATGAAAAATGGAATCATTCGTGAGTTTGGTTAAAACAGGAATGTTGAGGGATGCCAAGTATGGCATATGGGGATTTGGTGTAGGATTAGTTCCAACCATTGTGTGTGTAGGTAATGTACCTGTCCCTTGAGAGGGATTTGGTGGGTTTTCACTTCTCCCTTGAGAATAAGTTTGACTCTCGCCTCCTTGTGAAGGAGAACCAATAGATGTATTTCCTTGGGTACTTGACCCAAGAAAAGTTGAACCAAGTAGAGTTGATCCCAAAATAATAACACTCATTGGGTTATGATATGGTTGAGCCGGTGAGTTGGAAAGACTAGGACTCCTCCTATAATAGGAGGGATATTCTACAAGCATCTAGAATGACGAGGATTATCTGGTTCCCCTATGGTTCTGACTAGTAAAGTCAATGCATGAAAATGGTGACAAGAGAGAAATAAATGAACAAGATATTTTTATATTTTTGACATTCACAAGATAGTATAACTCACAATTGCATGTAATCAAATGAACATCCTACATAAATCAACAGTAAAATAAACAAGCATGTGGATAGGTGGATTTTGTCTGCATGGCAGGAAAACGAAAATAAATGCTCGTGTCTTAAAAAGACTTATCGTCCTTCCTCTCAATTTAGCACTGGGCCTTCCAATAACACTTGACAGTGGGGTCTGAAGCCACTAGAAGAGGAAATCATGAAGGTTGAAGTAATCAATTATAATGAGGGGTAAATGGTACATATCTCGAAAGAGATGGCAATATTTCCCAATAGCCACACAAATTACGATCAAGGTGCAATTGTAGCCCACAACCACCACCTATGTAGATATCCTATGTTTGGCCACTAAGTACCTCAGTCAAAGTGCAACATTTATATTTTCGGCGTAAGAAATGGGTCACGGGATGGATACCCTCACAAGAGTTGGGTGACTCAAGGAGGGATGCGCAGAACAACCATACCTCGGCCTTCGACCCTTTACAGGTATCTCCCTGCCTTATGGTATAGGAACACTTGACTTGGAGGATTTGAAAGATCCCTATTCTCAACTTCTATTGTTTCAAAATGTGAGAGCCTGATAACAGGGGGTTATTTGGATGCCTACGACCAAGATCCTACCTAGACTAAAACATTTCTTTTGGCACCTCCTGTGGAGGAAAATTTAGTGTGTTCTTAGAAAAGTTTTAGATGGAGTGGGCAAAGAGATTGGGGTCATGGACCAACCTCTTTTGAATTAAATTGGTGTGGATAATTTCCAAAGTAGTCAAATATTTCAGAATTCCTTTGAAGTACTTTGTGGGTACTTAAAAAGAAATCCTACTTCGACCTCCACTATTCTAATAGAAATTATGTGTGTGATGAGTGGATTTGTGTGCAAGAAAGTGAAAATTGTGCATAAGATTTTAATAAGTTAAGTATGAGATTGTAGCATGTGGACTTCATGTGGTCCTTACAGATCTTCTTACCTAGCTTACTATGTTTCTTTGATACAACCTTATGGAATATTTAAAGCTCTAAAGAACTAGCAATGTAAACATATGGTTCCTTACTTGATCCTTTAAACTCCCTATAATGTTTTCTAAACTAGAAAAGATTTTGAAACTATCCTAGAATTGTAGACATGTGAGCATGTATGGGCCCATTACTTAATATTTTAAACTTTCCTAGAGTATTGTCTAAACTAAGAAAGATTTTAGAAACTATCGTAAGATTGCAAACATGTGGGCATATATGGGCCCTTACAAATCTTTCATATGATTTCCAAAACTAAGAGTTACCCTAGGGGGGCTTTGTCCTCTCCTAATAATTTTTCAAGGGAGATGGAATTTCCTTTCAAACACCTTTTATGTTTCTCGATATCACACTTGGGTGTGGGGGAAGAACATACTTGAGCTTTAAAATTGATTTCTAGTTTGAAATTAATTGATTGTTTTTGAAAAAGCAATAACTTCAACTCAAAATTTTAAATGCCAAATGAGCCATCCATGTGGTAAAAAAGAAAAGAGAAGAATAGTGATTCTTTTTACCCCTATGTGCTTATGTTAGCTAACATTTCTTGTGAGAAAGGACTCTATGTGAAGTGTGGTTTCTTTACAAAGTGTAGGAAATTAAAATCTGAAGGCTAGGGGCCCTCAAACCACTCTTAAAAACCCTTACAATTTTCCAAAAATGAACTTATGTGAAGGTTGTAGTTTTGACAGGCGCACAAAGGGAGCAGCATGCGCATAATGTGTGTCTATGTGCCTTGAAAGACGTGCACTTCCTGTCACGTGTTAGAAAATAAATTTCCAAGTGAAATTCTCTTTCCTTGGCTCTGAATTTTGAATTTGGAAGGCTGGACTAGACCAGTTTTTGTACCTTCATATCAAAACAATTAGAAAGAAGTTATCTCAAGACTTAAATAGAGAGAAATTTGATATCGATCCCTAGTATGGTCATCGTACTATTATGTAGGTTTTGTCACATGGGTGAGTAAAAAAACAACACTTACCTTCTTAGTTAAGTCATCTAAACAGGATAGAGGTTTGTGAGTTGATTAGATAGCCAAATACACACGAAACAAGGAAATACAACTAAAATAGCTTAAACCTTCTCATAACATCATCGTACGAAATACAAAAGAGCCTCATTGTAATCATTTTTCTCAGACAGATGTGCGTAGAAGCCACATCTCTTCTCAAAGATGGCTACTTTCATTCGAGCAAGCTATTTTCAGTTCTATAGTTTTACTGTTTCGACCTATTTTATTTGTTCAATAGAAGTTATTGTTCACTAAATATCTTTTTTTTTTCTCCGTATCTCTATGTTATTGTATTCAGTCTGTTATTCCTTTCGTTCTGATCATAAATTTGGATCAGTAAGAATTGGTAATTGTTCTATTGATTATAAGATATTGTTTGGGTGGTTTATTTGTTGATTTTAGTGGCTAGAAATTATTGTTGTAGAAATTTTTTTCTACAACGATAAGGCTGTTACAAAATATTTTGATAACACTTAGTAACAACCCTCTTTTGTTATCAAAGTCTTGGTTTAACTATTGGAAAATTTTCTACTTATTACTATCTTTTCTTACAACATATTACACTTGATTTTGATGGTTAATTTTGTAGTTTTCATAACGTATTTATCGTGCGCGCGCGCGCGCGCGCACACACACACACACACACACACACACACACACACACACACACACAAACACACACACACACATATTTCCATACTGTTGCATTTTTGGGACAACAAAGTTTCTTGTTCATTCCCCTTTGATTTTGAGGCTTAAATATTCATAAATTGTCTTTTTTTGGGCAAGTCTAACATTGTTTTGCAGGTACACTACCCTGGCAACCATTTACCAACTCATAAGACTATTTCTCAAGCCTCTTTTCCACATTTGACCTTGAACTATTGGGGCACTGCAACATCTCCAGTTCTGATCCTCATGAATTATAATGTAATTGTACAAATGTGAATTAGGCTGGTGAGCCGATGTGTTTGGGAGAATATCCCATATTGATTTAATGTGGTAGGGGGGCAAATTACATCTTATGAACATTGAAATAATTGAATGATGGGGGGATATGATTCCACAAGAGAGAGGGGTCCAAGGGGGAATTATTCATGTGTATTAATCCAACCCACATTCCTGAAATTATTATCATTGTGTATATCCATCTATTTGTTGATTGAGTGTATAAGAATTCAATAATTTAACTCATGTAAGAGGGTGGGTGTGAGTGGTCACATGCCATATTTTTTGGAGAGTATGGGCTGAAGTAAAATCAACTTGTGGAAGAGTGTAAGTTAAGTCAAACAAGAAAGCAAGGAGAGGAAATTCATATGGCCAAGGGGAAAGTTTTTGGAAAGTCGCGTTTTTGCATGGAGGACAATTTTTACATGTAGATTTTGGGCAGCAAAGGGATAGAAGAGGCCTGGGTTGAATACCAACCATGGTATACTTGAAGGAAACCATTGTTTGGATTGTTTTTTTGTGAAGAAAGAGGTATGTGTGCCTATAAAATTGGGATATAAGAATGTGGTATGATTTCTTTTTGAGGAAATATCTCAAGAGCCTTGTGAAGGCTATTGTGGGAACTCTTGAAGCAGTTGAAAATTCATCGATCCTAGATCAAGAATTACTAGCCAACCAAGTGCACTAGGGACCCTGATAAAAAAATGATACAACATGAGGGACTGTGAGCAGTGAAGGGGGTACATTCCTTGGGTAGTGCAGGTTGTGGGAAAGAGAGAGAGCTAGAGGATTGGAATTGTTGTGGGAGTAGAACCTGGGTTTTTGGGATGTTGTGCGTGCAAAGTGGAAAACCAGTGGGTCAGATCTCCTTGTTGACTCATATCCTCAGCTCGGGGTTGGCCTGTTGTTGAAATAAAATGACCAACAATGCCTATGTCTCAGAGGCTCATCCTTTGTTTGTATCCATTTAGTTAATCATTAACAGATAAGTGTTTTTGTTTTGTTCTTATGTTAATTCCAATGTGTAAATGGTTTATATGAATGTTGTGTGCTTTTTGTTTGCTTGAACTGTTGTATTCATGTTTAATATATGTTGATAGATGCATTTAGAACTATATTATAAATCTAATGGTCAAATTTGTGTGTGATTTGTGGTTGATAAGCTACATAAAAAAATTTGGTTGAAATATATTAATTTTAATGTGTATTCGTCATGTAATGATCCTCTGGTAGAGGTCGAGTATGTTACAGGCACCCATCAATCACTTTCCACTATCCATTTCAATCCCCCTAGGGTCACTAGGAAGCCTCCCTTGTGTTGGAATTGTCCTTTACTAAAACAAGGGGGACACGTATTAAGATAACAATGATAGGTGTTCCCAGTTGTGTCACACATTTGTGGCTTGGATTGGGATTTTCCTGAACTACAAATTGTGCGATAACACTTCCTATTTAAAAATAAATCAGGAAATGAGGTCGTTAGTCAAGCGACTATCCCTCTAACAATGAAAAGGGAAGGTCAATATTGGAACTAGATGGAATTCTTGAGGTAGATGTGAAGAATATTTGTAGAAGATCAATCATGAAGTATAAAATCAAATGGAAGGGTCTATCGAAAGAGGAAGACATTTGGGAGGAAAAATCATTTTTCATATATAAATAAATTTGCAAATGTTGTAGGCTACACACCTTTTTAGGGTAGTTGATCTTAAATTGGATCAAATAATAGAAAACTAGAGAAACTAGAGGTGGAATCCACTGATGAAGTTGATTGAACCAAGTCCACTAATTGATAGAGAATAACCAACTAAAAGATGATCAAAGATGAATTCCATTGGTGTATCGACTAAACTAGGGTCCACTATTGTACATTTGTTGATGATTGATCCAGGTGGATATCGGTGGCCACCCACCTATTCCACTGGCTGGAAAAACAGTTTTCCACTTTGGCAGGTTTTCGGGTTCCAAACTTTCGGGGTTGTTTTGAGGCGCTAAATGACATTTTTGGGGATTTGGGGCCTAGGTGACTATCAAAGGCACTAACCTGGGCTAGCCAAAAAAAATTCTTCTCGGTTAGACCTTTCCAATGAGATATTGTGCGCCTAAAACGAAGATTGTATGAAAAATTTACGAGCCTGAGAAGTTGATGTACTAACTTACCCAAACGGGGCCCACATGACTTTTGGCGCTTCATATCCCAGGGTTAGGTTTTTTGATGTCTAGGGTTTTTGACATTCCTGTTTATTGTAAAATTCCTTTATATCCTCATTGTAACCATATTATTGTGAATGATCACAATCGTCACATCTCTTCTCAGAGATAGGCCGCCACCATTCCAGCAAGCTTGTTTTCTGCTGCATGTTATAGTTTCAACTTATTTCCTTATTGAATAGAAAACTATTTTTATTGTATCTCTGTTATTTTATGTTAAGCATCTTTCAATAATCTTTATTCATTTCATTTTTCTCATAAAATCCAAATCAGTGGTATCATTGCGGTCTTCTCCTTATCATCTTAATGCATGTCCCCAAGGAGGTTAGGGTACAGAGAATTGGGTCTCGAGCTTGTTTCTCTTGAGGAAAAAATATCTGGCACGCCCAAGAGATCTCTCATGGCAGGAGAAAAGAAAGATGAAGGGACATGAGATCCTTTCAAAAAATTTCTTGAGGAAGCCCTCACACAACAAAGGAACGAGATGATGGATAGTTTTGCACAAATCCTTCAGCGGCTACCAACAGGTGACACATGTTCCTCGAGCAGAGGCGCCGCCCCCTTCAAGGTACAAATCAACTTCGATATTCCTATATTTGAAGGCCAGATAGATGCGAATGTTGTAGAAAAGTGGTTGAATCTACTAGAAGGGTATTTTTCTGTCCATAAATTTTTGAATAGAGAAAAGATTACTTTTGTGCTCCTGAAATTCGTTCCCCGTGTCAAATATTGGTGGGAGAATTTCTGTGAGAAAAAGGAAACAAAGGAAACCTCATTATTTACAGTCACGACCACCTGGGAATCATTCAGGGATGCTATTAAGGAACAATACTACCTTGTCGAAAGTTATGACAACTTGTATACCAAATGGACCGCACTGTGCCAAGAAAGAGACCAAGCAATATAATAGTTCACAAATATCTTCCATACCTTGCACACTAAGATGGGTATCAAAGATTCAGAGTGACATATGGTGCTCAAGTACTGCAGTGCTATGCATAGATACATCCAAACTGAAATAGAATTCTGGATATCTCATCCTTGGGCGTGGCCTACTAATATGTCATCAAAATTGATCAGAAGATCAAACAAAAGATGTGACAATTTGGGCCTGGGAACCCCTCACAGCAAAAGCTAGGAAAGGGAGTCCCCAAACCATAGAACAAAGGATAGATAAAATATGGACAGTATCAAGACAACTAGTGCAAGCCGCAAGCAAATAAGGACATTGGAAAGAAAAAGAAAGATATCGGGAAGTGGTGCGAATTCCATTAGAACCCTTGGCATAACATTGCTGATTGTCACTCAAAGTAGTCATTGGTGACCGAAGTGAAAGCCTCTGAATCAGATGTGGGTTCTGACTCTGAGTTAGAACCAGAAAGGGGAAGATAGATCATTGATGCGGAACCTAGTGCCACCGTTGCTACCACCAAGCTCCAACTTGGTAAACCAGATGAGCCAGAAGAAGGAGAGCACCTCTTCCATTCAAAGATGTGGGTAAAAGGCACCCTGATACACTTCATCATTTATAGTGTTAGCTAGAAGAACCTCATCTCAGTAGAGGTCATCAAGTGACTGGACTTGCCGACAACGCTGCACCCACAACCCTACAACATTGGATGGATCCACCAATAAAGCAATCTCCATGTCAGCCAAGAGTGTCAACTATAGTATGAAATCAAGCCCTTAAAAGATGAGGTATTGTGTGATATTTCTCCTCTTGAATTTTGTAATGTTCTTTTGGGCCACCCTTATTTATGGAAACATCATGTTGTATATGAGTCTAGGCCTCGTAGTCTTATTATTACTTTGAATATTAAATTGTACAGGATACCTGAGGCAGTCCCTCCTAGTGCTATTTCCTTGATCTCTACCAAGCAATGAAGGAAGGTCATATCTTAGACCGGGAATTTTTTCTTGTTCATGATTTGCTCTCAGAGTGAGAGAAATATCACAACCACATCCTGGGCCTCTACGACCAATCTCTCCACACAATAGAAGAAAGTGGATTATCAAAGAATACACAGATATCTTCTCCTCTCCTACCGGTGTACCTATGCACTGCCAGGTCAAGCATCCCATCGATATGACCCCAGGTGCACCGCTAGCCAATGAGCCAATCTACCATCCTTCTCTATTAGAAAATAAGGAGATCAAGAGGTAGATCTAAGAACTTCTCCATAAGGGGCACATCCATCCCATCTCATCGCCTTGTGGGAGCCTAATCATGCTGGTGTAGAAGAAGGACGTGACCTAGCGACTCTGCATTGATTACTGGGCCTTGAATAAAATCACAGTCCGAAACTGGTGCCCGATTCCCCAAATTGACAACCTCCTTGATCATCTCATGGGGGCCAAATACTTCAGTAAGGTTGATCTGAATTCTGGCTACCAACAGGTCTCAATAGAACAAACAGATGTATGGAAGACTTCCTTTAAGTCAAAATAAGGTCTTTTTGAATGGTTGGTCATGCCCTTTGGTTTAAAAAATGCTCCAACAAATTTTATGAGGCTGATGGACGATATCCTATGAACTTTCACCAATACTTTTGTAGTGGTGTATCTTGATGACATCCTCATCTACAAAAAGACTTGGGCAGAACACTTGCAACATATTCAGTAGGTTCTGCACACCCTATGGCAACGCAAACTATATGCAAACTTGGAAAAATGATCCTTCAGTATGGACGAGGTCCATTGCTTAAGCTACATCGTTGATCAACATTGTGTGCATGTGGATCCAGCCAAGATCTAGGTCATCCGTGACTGGCCAGCCCCAACCACACTCACTGAACTTCATAACTTCTTGGGCCTCACCAATTTCAATCACAGGTTTGTGCTAGGATTCTGTCATATCGCATGGGCCCTCAACCAAGTAACCGAGAGTGGTGTTAATGAAAAAATTGTGTGGGGCTTGTCCCAACAACAAGCCTTCAATGACTTGAAGAAGCATTTGTGATCATCCTAGTATTTTCATTACTCGACCTGCAACATCCCTTTGAGATCAATACAGATGCTTCAGACTATGTTGTGGATGATGTTGTCACTCAACACAGCCACCCCATGGCATATCATAGTGAGAAACTATCATATGTTGTCTATAAGTACCATACTTACGATAAATAAATGTACTCCATTGTGCAAGCCTACCACCAGTGGAGATATTACATTCTTGGGAAGGAGACAATCATCCACACTAATCACAATCCACTACATTTCATGCAGACCCAAGGAAAATTGCAAAAAGATCGCCATCAAAAGCGGCCAACATACTTACAACAATTCCACCTCAACATCAAGTATAAAACATGAAGTACCAACTGAGTTTCTCACTTCCTCAGTCGACCTCCAGTAGTGGCACTTGCCACAGTTCTAGAATCTTGCAGCCACAAGGCCTCTGGATGGCCCCACCTCTATGAGACAGACCCTGAATTCTCCACCAACTACCAAATGTTGGGTGCCAAATCAGTGGTCACTAATTTCCATCTTCAAAATGGGTTGTTGTGTCGTCTGGGCCATCTTTGTATTCCACCAAATGAGCGCGTGAAGTTGATTTTGGAATCTCACTACAGTCAGGTGGTAGGACAATTTGGTGTTGAAAATATAGTGGTAGTGTTGTAGAAACATTTCTATTGGCCGAAACTTTGATAGGATGTTGGAAAGTATATCAGGTCATGCATCGCCTGCGCTATTTCCAAACTGACTACTAAGAAATAGGGCATGTACACACCTCTTCCTACTCCTAACAGGCTGTGGGAATCCATCTCAATGGACTACATGTTGGGCCTCCCATCCACCAAGAGGGGAAATGACTGTGTTTTTGTTGTTGTTGATCACTTTTCCAAGATGGTGATTCTAGCCGCCTGCAAGAAGAACATCACCGTAGAAGCCACTCCAAAGCTCTTATTTGAATGAGTATGGGTAAATTTTGGGATCCCAAAAACCATTATCTCATACCATCATAGTCAGTTCCTCAGCTCATTTTTGTTAAGCCTCTAGTCACTGGTGGATACCAAGCTCACCAAATCCACTGCCTTCCACTCCCAAATAGATGGCCAAACTAAGGTCGTCAATTGGATGGTCGTACATACTACATATCCTACGCATGTACAATTCAAAACACCCCCACACATGGGATGAGAGTCTTCTCTATGTCCAACATAGCTACAACTGAGCCTTTCATAGCTCAACTGGCCACAACCCCTTTCAGGTGGGGTTGGGATTCCAACCATTGGGCCCCATGGATGTTGCACTACCCTTGGCAACCACCTTGACCGAATCATCCCCTTCTCCACCAAAAGATGACAAAGCCACCCAGTTCATTGAGTGGATCCAACACATCTACCAACGGGTTCAAGATATTCTACAAAAGTCTAATTCCAGGTACAAGTAGCACCATGATCAACATCGGGTGCCACATAATTTTCATGTGGGTGACAAATTTTGGCTGCATTTGAAGAAAGAATGCCTTACAGGGCCCCACTGGAAGCTTCTCCCACTCCGTTATGGGTCTTTCACCATCACCAAGGTTGTGGGTGACTATGCTTTTGAGATCAACATTCCCCCCTTCCTTGGTGTGCATCCAATCTTCAATGTGGTTCTCCTTCGACCATATTTCCCACCATTATTAGACACCTCAGAGATAGAAGAGTAGTTGACACCAAAAAAGATCAACCTTGAATGCATGCAAAATGCATCTAGTCATCAGATTTTGGACACACAGATCAAGGGAAATCAACAACAAAATATCCAGCTTTATCGAGTCATCAAAGTAGGGCAGCTCCTGCACCAAGGAAAGTGGCTCACCTGTGGACAAATTCAACAGAAATTTCCTCATTTGATGGGGGAAATCAATTCAATGGAGACCATTGTTTCCTAAGGAGGGTGGATTGATCTAGGTGTATATTGGTGGCCACCCACCTATTCCACTGGCTCGAAAAATAGTTTTCCACCTTGACAGTTTTTCGGCAGGTTTTAGGGTTCCAAATTTTTGGAGTCGTTTTGAGGTGCTAAACAACATTTTTTGGGGATTTGTGGCCTAGGTGATTACCAAAGACACTTATCTAGGCTAGTCAAAAATTGTTCTACTCATTTATACCTTTCCAATAGGATATTGTGCGCCTAAAACAAAGACCGTATGCAAAAGTTACGACCCTGGGAAGCTGATGTACTAACTTACCCAAACAAGGCCCACATGACTTTTGGCGCTTAATCTCCTAGGGTTAGGTTTTTGGATGTCTAGGGTTTTTGACATTCCTGTTTATTGTAAAATGACTTCAGAGCCTTATTGTAACCATATTCTTGCGAATGAGCGCAATCATCACATCTCTTCTGAGAGATAAGCCACCACCATTCCAACAAGCTTGTTTTCCGTTGCATGTTACCGTTTCAGCTTATTTCCTTATTGGATAAAAAACTAGTTTTGTTGTATCTTTGTTATTTTATGTTAAGAATATTTCAATAATCTGTATTCATGTCATTCTTCTCATAAAATATGGATCAACAACGAAGATGGAGAATATAAAAAATGACATGGAATGATGGATTAGTAGGGAGCCTTGTTAACAATATTGAGTCAGATATATTGGTGTCAATGAGGAGGGTGTGTGTGTATTGAGTCTAATATTAATTAATGTTTTTTTAGTCATATGGTATTTTATTATTCATTTGTAGGGTTGTAGCCCTTTAATTCTCTTGTTTATATATTGTAATACTCTTTAGTAAAATGATCATTGAAGAATTTATAAAATATATTATTTATTTGGAATAGTTGTCTTCTAATTGGTATTTTTCCATGGTATAGGAAAGATGATGTAAGGAAAAGAAATAAAAAGAAGGAAGAGTAAATTTTCATTTTACCATTGGTGGTTTATAGGCCCATGGTTTTGGTAAACCATTGGCTCATGGTATTCCCTAACATATATATATATCTATATCTATATATATATATCTATATCTATATCTATATATATATATCTATATATATATATCTATATCTATATCTATATCTATATCTATATCTATATCTATCTATATATATATATATATATATATATATAGAGAGAGAGAGAGAGAGAGAGAGAGAGAGAGAGAGAGAGAGAGAGAGAGAGAGAAGAATGTTACCAAGAAAAAAAATATTGTTTTACCTGTCACGTCTCAAATCTCCACCCCAATTAATCATTAATCATGAATACAAGAAACATTGATAGGAATTCTGGTGGACCTTCTGAAGGAAACGAGTCAGGAAAAAAATCACGTTTCAATCTTGAAAGAAACACTGTAAGGATTTGTGCAAATTTAATACAACAATTCAACAAAAAAAATGAAGGACTTCTTGCATTCAAAGATGAATACAAAGCCTCAAAAAATGAAAGTGAGGGAATGAGTAGCCCCAACTCATCCTCTTAGCGATAGTACTCATACAGGTCATCCATAGGTGATGAGGAATAGACTAGTCATTTTGAGGATCACAAAGATGGGATTGATACCCAATCCACAACTCAGATGCTCCAAATTTTGAGAGTGCTTTGTCTTCTCTATTTTCAGTGTTTGTTGATGTTGGTGATGGTGAAGAGGATTTTGTTGAATCATCAAGGTTTACTGAATTGCATACTGGAAATGATACCTGGCATCACAATCAAGTTATTAATTTTGTGAGTTCTAATGCAAATCATGTACATGACATAAGTAGTGGAACTGATGCAAAAATAACACCTTCCAAGGAAATTAAACAACCGACATAACCCTCTAAATTTATTTCCGCAGTATCAATTTATTCTTCTATGGGTGAAGATGATTCTGTGTCTTCTAAAAATGAGAATAGTTCATTAGATTTCGTAGAATTAGGGAAGGAGAAAATGAATAAACATGCTCTTACTACTAAGGAAAATTATGCATGAAATGAAAATGAATATGAATATGTGAGTAGCAACTCCATGGAAGAGGTTTCTTTACAAGAATTAAAAGCTATGAAATTCACATAAGACAAGCATACATATAGACTTCCTTGCAAAATAACAACCTCTTTGTATCCACTTCAACATGAAGTTATCAAATTTCTATGGGATATTCACTATAAATCAAGAGGATGCATTTTAGGTGATGAAATGGGGCTGGGACAAAATGCATTTATCTTCTTTCATGGAAAGAATTTTTACCTCATGCCTTATCAAACATGCATTGGTTGTAGCACCAAAAATTGTTCTTCCTAATTGGATGAACGCATTATCTATGGTTGTCTTCTCAAGGGAAGCTAGGTATTTTTATGGGAGTCCAGGAAGTACTCTTGAGTATGCATTCAGGACAAAAGACCTTAAACTTGTTATGTGTGAAACTCCTCCAGTAGGTGATGATGAGAAGGAAAATCTCATCCAGGAGAATATCAGATGCCTCTCACCAATTATTGCATATGAGGCCATGGTTTCTAAGATACATGGGAGAATGGAGAATTTAATTCCAAGCATGCCTTTTTACCTATGATTTGTGGTGTAAGCATTTTAGGAGGGGATAAATTGTAATGAGTCTAATATTAATTAATAGTTTATTAGTCATATGGTCTTTTATTATTTGTTCATAAGGTTTCCACCCTTTCATTCTCTTGTATATATATTGTAATACTCTTGTAAAATGATCATCGATGTCTTCCAATCCTGCTAGATCGATGACGGGAAGAGACTCCTAGACTTGAAGAGGATGGGATGGACTCTGATTGGAAGGAAGGATGTGGCGTGCAGGGACTTCCTTCAATTTCCTTTCATGTAGTGTCTGAACGAGATCAATGGGTTTCCAAAGTATTTCAAATTTCTTCAGAAGAGCATCCATAAATTACATCTATTTTATTATATATATATATATATTATATGAATTATATAGATTATATATATAAATTGTATATATATAAATTGCTTCAGAAGATATGCACAACTCGCTAGATTCTTCTTCCTTTCTCCACAACACAAAGCTTTATACAACTCCTTACAAGGACTTTCACTTAGCCCTACAAGTCTCTTACATTCACGCACAAAGCACTTACAAAACCTTACTAGCACTTAGCATTCATCACATAGATGTACTCCCTTTCTTACATCGCCTACCTTACTTATTTATATATACAAAATAGGCCTAAACATGGGCAAATCCCATGGGCCGACATCCCATTCCTGTTACATTATCCCAAAAACCCAAAAGTGGGCCGAGATTCCACAATCTCCACTTCGTCTGGAACTCCATCTTTGAGAGTCTATTGAAGTCCCAAAAATGGTCAAGCATGACCAAGAAACTCCCAAAACTTGGTCAAGGGCCAACAAGACCCCAACACTCACCCGTGACTCATCCCGAGTCACTCTGTTCTGATCAATTCCAACTCAAATGTCTCAAGCTTGGCTCAAGCTACTTCGACCTACTTCTATGATATTACCTCTTTCTCTACAAATTCCTGGATGAGTGTGTCATTGAATGGTCCTTCTAGGCATTGTTCTGCTATGATGACAACCTGTTCTAGCTTGGCTCCTTGGATTTCAACTTCAGTGAACAATTGGCATGACTTCTCTTGCGTCGATTGAAGTCGTTGAGAGACTTCCATCACTTTACTTTGAATCACATGGATCTATTGTTGGGATGTGCATTTTTCTTGAAACCTATTCATTATTTCGACTAGTGATAAGACCTTTAGCTGCGCTTGTAGCATGTATGCGTGTTGCTTTGCTTCTTTGAGTTGTGACTCTAATTTATATAAATTTGGATTCTCGGTGAAGTTATCATATGTCTGGACATTGTGGCTACTCAACTTCTTGCACTCCAAGGAAAGAGATTTCAGTCTGTCAATTGCGCTATGGGAAGTTATTTCTCTTTGGTCTCTAATATCCTGTGGGGTCTCAGGTACTGCGTGAAGCTCTAGATCTGCAATGTGCTACTGGAGCTTCGAGATCACTTCTTCAAGATGTGCCCCTTGTTGTGGGATTCTTTCTTCGGCTTGTACCTTAATTACTGTCACAGAGAGAAGTTCTCTATTGACCACTTCCTTTACTTGTAGTTTCTCTGCAAACAACTGTTCCTTTCCATGTTGTAGTTGTGTTTTCTCGTCATTCCACTTTTCTTGGAGAGCACTCCTTTCTTGTTCTACAAGTACTCCCTGTACTTGTATCAAAGCCTGAGTAGCTTGCTTCAAAGTCGAGCCTCGACTCAATCCATGATTTGGTGGAGTTGAGTTGGATCATGTCCTACTTCTAGTGTTCCGACTGACAGGGGCGCAGTGGAGACTACGCGCTTAATATGAAGTGTCTTCTTCACTCCTTGGAGCTCTATCTCAATCTGACTGTACATCTCCTCTTGTTTAGTCTCTTGCTTCTATACTATCTCCATCGCATCATCATTCAAAGCTGCGATGATGAAGTTGAAGTCATCTGGGGTCAGTGTGGTCTGCAGCTTAGTCATGGGAGCTTTGGGCTTCTTCCGAGAAGTAGGTTTCTGAGGTGAACCCTTCATCTTATTCAAAAGCTCTACTTTGTCTCTGCGCTTCTGTTTGAATTCTTCTAACTCTTCACCACCACCCTCCTTCTCTAGCGTGATGGAAGCAGTCTTCACCAAGTTACTTATTAAGTCTTTCACTTCACTGATCTTCTATCCCATGCTAGGTTCAGGTAGATCCTACAGAGTTTCTAGACTATCCACATCAGATATCTTCACAGGGTTAGCTGAAACAAGGAGGTACGCCGACCATTCCTTAGTGATCTCCTCCAGATCTTCTTCTGTTAATTTGTAATAGGACTGTAACTTTTGCTTATTCTTGTCAACACACGCTATGATGTAGATAAAGTTCTTATCTGCGCTAAACTTCATTAGGGGCCAAAACCTATACAGAGTGTTTAGAGTGATGCGCGATGTAGACTGGATAACTACTTTCAACTGATTATAATATGAATGAAAAATGACATTTGACTGCCACTTTTTATTCATATGGTTCGAGTACCACAGGGTACTGAACTTCACGACCAAAGGTTCAATTGGCTCTATTTCGGGGAAGGTCGCACCTTCTGGCATTTCCCATGCAATGAAAGAAATTAGGATCATAAGTCAATTGAAATGGAACTCATATCCTTGGTCCTGGTATTCTCTACAGTCAAGCTATAGATGGTTTACCAAGTATTGCGCCCAATTCATCTGTATGCCCTCCACGCACTTTCCTGCGAGGTCTACTACGAATCCAATGACCTGGGTTGGTCGATTCTTGTGAAATAGCTTTCCTTCTATTAGCTGACAGGAGAGGCACACTACGTTGTTCTAAATAGAGGCTACATTGTAGCCTCGCGTTCCCTTCTCGACATCGCCATAAGTCTCTTTTATCTTCTGCGCTAAGGATCAGTCTATGGTCTTTCTAGGGTAAAACTCTTGTGGGTTAGGGCCTTGCATGCTCAGCCCTGTGATCCGATTGATTAAGGTCATATCCACTGTAATGCGGTGGTTCAACCATAAGTATCCTCCATGGTAGCAGGACATCAGTAATTTGACACAAGGATTCACTTCTTGATGCCTCCCGAAGTGAGAGATCTTCATCACATTGAGTAGGGTAGACTGCGTGAGATTCTGGGTCCAAGGTTGGGGAATAATATTTGAATTCTTGCCTTTCATCCTAGTCAGATACTTATGCGGGGCGAGCATATTGTAAGATTTATGGTCTCCAAGGTTGATGTAACTAAAATTCAGTGCTGCTATCGTATCCTGGTCTATGTGAACTATGTGTATCCCTTTCGATAGGTATGCATTGATCAAGGCATAGTCAAAATCTCTCGACATGCTATCTCTATTTACTATGCCACTCAAAGGAGGTATATACACAGGTAAGATGCTTGGAATCAACTTAGCATTTGTGAGATCATCTCTATGATTCATTCTCGTCTCTTTCGTGATTATGGAAGTTCCTGCTCCTCGAGCAGTTGATGGAGAAGCTTGGACTCCTCCTGTTGATGATGCTTACACACCTGTAGACATCCTTCTTTCAGACATGACTTTCTCGGTCCTAATATCAACAAGTACTTCCTTCATAGATTCTTCAAGTGCGCTAAGATCCTCGGACATACGTGCTCGGGGTTAATAATATCGAGTTAACTAAGTAATGTAGGCATGACAATAAGAGGGAAAGTAAAGGTGTACTGATCACTGGACAATATTAACCAAGGTTGTGAGCTCAAATTCTCGATTGGAAAAAGTGTTCTTCGTGCATGGTGCGACAGGATAAATAGGAAACTCAACAACATATTTCTTGCAACGGATATGAGGCTTCATTAATTCTTGTTATGTCCATTATGGCATGGTCTAACGGTCTGGTGACAAACCATAAATGTTTTTCCAGTCGTTCGGAGCATCATTCAAATGGATAGATCGTCCCCAACGACTATATTGCTTCGTCATGGCGAAGTGCCATGTGTCATTGCTCTGATATCCCGATGAAGTTCCTATTCTGCAGATTTTCTTTCTGCAAAGTTCCCTCTGGAATCTTTTGTAATTTTTCAATATCATCCCTCTTGTTACTTATCTTTCTAGCCTTCTTTCTAGTGAGCTTCGTCTCAGTGTGTCTTTTTCCATTCAGATTCTTATCTTCGTTTAACATAGTCATTGCGCGCTGGTGAGAATCTTTCTGGGGTAACAACTTTTTTGTATTTGGAGTAAGTACTTCAGTCTTCTTTGGGTATTCTAGTGGTCTTATATCTTCGACATCGAAGCCTATGGGTTCAAATAGCTTTGATCTGTTCTCCTGATCTTTAATCAATTGAGCGATCCTTCTGGTCATGAAATATTTTAACTCTTGTTTCTTCTGTTCTAAGGATTCTTTTTATTATTTTTGTCTAGCTTAATATCTTTCAATCCAAGGTTTCCCTAGTAACATGGTAAACGGGGTGTTGTCTTCAATATATTTAATAATCTCAAAATCTTCCTTTGTTGAAGTTTCATTGACAGTCGTAGATATCTGAGCAATCCTCCCACATAAAGTTACCAGCTTCCCTCCGAATAGTCTTATTCCTCCTAATGAGGGGATCATAGAAGGAATTCCTATAGCTTCCCAAGTTCTTTCTAGCACAATATTCACTTGTGTCTCTTCATCAAGAACACAGTCAATGTCAAAGTCCCCTACTCTTGCTTCAATGCATTCTTTTTCTTTGAAAATCTATGATAATCTGACATGTCGGTGGTCATTCATGGTTTATTTCATTTGTATCAATACTTTCTCTATTTCTTTCTGGGGTTCTGCCTTTTTTGGATCGGCCTTAGGGTTTTCTTAATACAGATTCATTCCTTCAAGCTTAGCGATCATTCTAGGGAAATCCAACACTTCATGGTCCATAGATTTACAACAAAGGAAAATAGGTATTTTTTTAGGGCATTCCTTAGAAAGATTTCCTTGTCTTCGGAAATGTAATAGAGGTTCAATCCTCTCTTTCTTTTAAATGATCCCCAACTTCTTCTATACTGCACACTAGGATCATAGGAGCTAACTTGCAACAAAATATTTGTAGGATCCTACATCCATTTGTTAATCCAAACATTCTTTCTATGCATAGGTGTGATATATATTTCACTATCTTTATTAGATCTTTTCATATCAAATCTTCTTTCATCTAACAGTGCCCTAGTTTTTAAGCTAAGACATAATCTATCAAACATACCTAGATCCATATTCTAGAAACAAAAATTTTCACTTATCTTACTTTTACAGATTACAAAGCTTTCAGATCTGGACTTTTTCTAATATTCTTACCTTTATCAAAGCACAAATCTTACAGATCTTACCTCTTTTTTTCTAGATTTGGCCTTCTTTTCTTCATATATGACCTTATTTTCTTTAGATCTATCCTTCTTTTCTTCAGATCTGACCTTCTTTTCTTCAGATCTGACCTTAGTCTTGGCATAGAGCTTCCATATATTGCTTCTTTATTTCATATCTGACCTCCTTTCTTTAGATCAGACTTCTTTCCTTAGCACAAATCTTTATAAACTGAGTAGAAGACTACGCACTAGGGGACATATCTTTGCACAAAGCTTCTTCTTTCTTAGTTCCTAGGAATCACAGTTTCAGTCCCAACAACGGAACCATTTGTTGGCACAAGGGCAGACCCTGGGTTCAATGCTCAAGAGCGCACCAAAAAAACCCTAACTACTGACCCTTTCGGCAACACCTGTGAAGAAGATGAAGTTTCACCCGAGGTAGAGGCAGGGGTGGTTGCAAGACTCAAGTCTCTGCAACTTTAGCTAGGACACTGATCTGTGAGTATATCACTTACAGAGCACTTAGCACCGATAGATTATCAATATTCAACCATTACTCTACTTCGCAGAGAGAACAAAGCATCACAACATTCACAATGAACTAGAGTATTCGAGCACTTATCATCAACATATTATTCAGATCCAACATATCAAGCACTTAGCATATACATACATACATACATACATACATACATACATACATACATACATACATACATACATACATACATACATACATACATATATATATATATATATATATATATATATATATATATATATATAATATCTAACATCCTACATATCATTAGCACTAAGCATAACAGATCTATCCAAACATATCCAAGAACTTAGAAAAAGAAGGGATAAGCACATCAAGTTGAAGCATGAAGCATAACACACAGTATTTACGTGGTTCACCCCCACCTTGGGGCTACGTCCACCGACTCTTCTTATTTATTGTATTCAGTCAAATAAGTTACAAGCACAGAGCCTCAAACGCTTACTCCACATAGGATAGAAGATCTGCGCAGCTCGCTAGATCCTTCTTCCTTTCTCCACAACAAAAATATTTATACAACTCCTTAAAAGGACTTGCACTTAGCCCTGCAAGTCTCTTACACTCATGCACAAATGACTTACAAAACCTTACTAGCACTTAGCCTTCATCACATAGATGTACTCCCTTTCTTACATTGCCTATATTACTTATTTATATATACAAAATAGGCCTAACATGCACAAATCCCATGGGCTGACATCCCATTCCTGTTATGTTATCCCAAAAACCCAAAAGGACCCAAAAGTGGGCCAAGATTCTGCAATCTCCACTTCATCTGGCGCTTCATCTTCGACAGGCTGTCAAAGTCCCAAAAACAGTGAAGCATGTTCAAGAAACTCCCAAAACTTGGTCAAGGGCCAATAATGACTGACCTGGGGTAGTTGAAAACAATTATTCTCAGTTAGACCTTTCCAACAGTGTATCGAGCGCCCCAAACAAAGATTTCATGCAAAAGTTACAACCCTGGGATGTTGACGTATCAACTACCCCCATCGGGGCCCGCAAACCTGTCATATTTTCATGTTTCAGGGTTAAGGTTTTGCATTTTACTTATGTTTAAAAGGCATTTGGAACCTCATTGTATCAATCATCTTCTTGTGAATGTGAGTAGCCATCACATCTCTTCTCAGAGATAAGCTGCCACCATTCTAGTGAGCCTTTTACTCTGTATTTTTACAGTTCTGTACATTTCTCACATTAATAGAAATTGTGTATTACAATATGTATTTGCCTCTGGTTATATTTTTGGTATATCTCTATTAAATTATTGTTGCTCTTTCAATATCTCTGTACATTTTTGTGTTATATCTCCGCTCTCATTTCATGCCGAAAATAATCTGGATCAATCCTTAAACTTTCACAAGAAAGGATGTATGAAGAACAAAACTATCATTATCTACATTAGATCTCTTTATGTGAGTGTCACTAACAGGGCTTGATTCATCAATAGTGGAACGAGATAGGGTATATGAAATTTGGAAAGAATGTTATAACATATTTTTACACCCTAGAAGATGAGATGCCTTTGATTGGACCTTATCACTTTCATATCCCACTTTTGCTACTTGGGCCCACCCAAAAATCTACTTAAAAGGCCTTCCTAGAAATGCACTCGCACTTTTTTCACATTAAAGGAGCAAGTAATTTCCCTTTTCCTTCAGTGAAGGCATGAGTGCGTTCAAAATCACCATATATCTATCTATCTATCTATCTCTATCTATCTATCTATCTATCTATCTATCTATCTATCTATCTATCTATCTATCTATCTATCTATCTATCTATCTATCTATCTATCTATCTATATATATATATATATATATATATATATATATATATATATATATATATATAT
>ML796488.1:743214-772387 GCA_009831015.1 Picea engelmannii | reverse complement strand
TAGATAAACATGAAAAATTGTGAACCCCTGAGCAGGATTTATAGAAAAACTAACTCTGTAACTCCCTAAAACCCATTTAAAAACAATCTCAGCTATCTTGAAATGGTATAAAAGAGACCCAAAGGAAAGAAAAAAAGGAAGCAATATTATTATGCTAGAGTTATCATCTATCCCAAAGCAACCAAAGCTATCATATTCTCGAGGTTTGGGTGACCTTCATTTCCCTAGAAACCCTTGTTTCCCTAAGTTCATTTCCTATCTGTATCATTGGGGCCTAACATCCTTTGATCTTCCTCATACTTTTTAGGAGAAGAATGTTGGAGGTGTTGTAGTCCTAAGTAGCCTAGGATTGGAGGAATCCAAACGATGGTTATGGATAGTGCCAATAAAAAAACCAAGTACATTTCTTTGTATTGTTGTTATTGATAATAAAATGAATATTTGATTTCCCTCCCTTAAATCACGACTTGTTTGTATTGAAATTGATTTCCTTTTCAGTGTTCAGTTGAGGAGCTGATTTACCTGGTGAAATTATTTAAATTAGTTATTTTATGTTCATTTTCATTTTTTCCAATAGTTTGAGGAAGGGTTTTTGTTTCTTTGTGTGTAGGTATGAAATATTTAACAAAGAGTGAGGACAAATTCCAAGGATCATCTCCAATTAATCATCTGAATCAAATAATACCTCTTGTAACTAGCTAGTAGTTATTGAAATATTATCATAGGCTATTTTTTGGAAAGAATAACATTGTTCTTTGAAACTTGCTATGTTATGGTCACCCCTATCTATAGGATTGTTTAAAATCCACAACATAATTGGTGAGTCCATTGGGGATAACTCCTAGAGTTATTCTTAATAAGGTTTTTCATTGTTTCTTTCTTGACTTAGGTTTAGGTTTCTCTATCAATTTTCCAATCTGTGTTGTTTTCCTGCAGTGTCATAGGTCATTATGCAAGATTTGTTTTAGGGTATCTTGATAAATTTAGCTTATAATAAAACATGCTTTTTGAAAGATTGGTTGTCATTGATTTCAACCATTTAAGCAGTCTGGTAGCCCCAAAGGTATGGTTATGGAACCCGTAGTTGATCAAGGAAAAAGGTCATGAAGGATGATGTGAATGTAGGTAACTCGCTCATGGATGGGTAGTCCTTGCCATGTTGTTTTCAGTGATAGGTGGAACACCACGTAGTTCCTCATGGTTGATGAGTTATGGCCTTTTGAAGTTAGAATCCTCAAATAATGGTTAAGAAACCCCTAGTTAGTTACAAGTCAATTAATGAAAGGGTAAAGTGGTTGTAACAAGAAAGTATATAAGCCGGTAAGATTAAGGAAAGAGGTTACCCAACAAAAGTAAAAATACACCTCAAGGAGTCATTCACAAGTACATTCAATCACTTATTCTATTGAATATATTCTAGTGAACTAGTGATATATTTGACAAGTTAGTGATGGTGAAATATGAGGTAGCGACAAGTGAAGAGTGTGGGAGTTTCAGGGTTGCGGTGTGTTATCACATACTAATTTGCATTAATTTTTCCAAAGCATCTTGTCCTTGTGCTATATTTCCACTCAAATTTTAAAACTTTTTCACCAGCTTCGTCAAGCTCCCATCACCTAAATCCTTCACCTGACTGGTCATCCAAAATAGTCATGTCCTCCATGAGTAAAAAAATGGAAAATATCCCAAAGCTATATCTAGCCTTAATGCTAATCTAAATCCCTCTAATGCTAATGGTTTTGGTGATTTGATACATGTTATTACGTAATGAATTTTGGGGGTAAAATTGGTGTGGAGTAAACCACTCCATCCCAAGCCCAAAATAATAAATGAAACCATTTATCATATGGTTTATTTGCAGAATATTTTCAATAATAATTATGGAATTTCCAATAAATGAAATTCTTCCTCACGGCGAAAAGGTTTTACAGAGGTAAAATTTAAATTTTACAAATTAAAGAGATTAATGTTTAGTTTCACAGGAAATAATTAAATGGAAAGATGCATGTTAAAAGAAGACTTGGATAATTTTTTATCCAAAGGTTTTACAGAAGTAAAAGAAGAAGATTAAAAGTATTTTACCAAAGATGGTAAACAAGGCATGGTTTTCAAAACCATGGGAAACAAACCAGTAAATGGTTTTCATAGTGAAATGGTAAATTGGAAAAAACAAGACATGGTAAATGGTTTTTAGAGTGAAATGGTAAATTGGTAAAAACAAGACATGATTTTCAAAACCATGAGAAGCAAACAATAAATGGTTTTTAAAACCACCTGCATGAATTAAATTATGGAAATTTAATTCTACAGGATAAAAAATATTTGGGAATTATTTTTATTCAAATATATCATTCCCAAATATTTAATGAGAATATGGATAAATAGAATTAGATTTGAAAGAGTATAAGTGACATTTCAAAGAGAATGTGGTAGAGGAAAGAGCTTAAGCATCAAAGGAATTGACAGTTGGATCATGAAACATATTTTTTTCTAAAAACTGTCATTTGTAATCATTGTAGTCAGTTTTAGAAGTTGAAACATTTCAGTTCAACTATTGTAATCGGTTTCTAACTAAAGGAACTCGAATTGTATAAGTATTAGAAGTTCCCAATGTATTAATGGTTGGAAAAATTGAAAGGGCACCTCTTAGTTGTTTTCTGAACTCAATTGTAAATTTCTAGAGCTGAATTGAATACATATGAAGAATCTTTTGAAGTCTCTCTGAAAAGATTCTAATGGCGGTGATATGAATTTTGCCTCTTCTCCTTGTATGTATTTCATGTGTTCTCTAATTCCATTTTTATTTTATTCTATTTAAATTGGATAGTTAAAAGCTCATAATTCATCTCATAATGTTCTCGGCTTAAGCAATTGAAACTGTGTAATTTTCTTCCTAGCTAATTCAGAATTCATTTCAGTAATGCTCTGATGCAGTTATTTGTTTTCTCCTTCTTCCTACACTCTGCATAAATACAATTTATAACTCATATTCATCGCCGCATTTAGCATTTATCCTCTAGAGATTTCTATTGGTCAGTCATTGTTTTCATTCACTTTCATAATTTCGACTCCATAGCCCTATGTGTCCCTTCCCTTCCTTGCCAACAACTTTATAAAAAAAAAAAAAAAACAAACTAAACCTAGCCATTGATTGCCAAATAAATATCAAGTGACATGAGAGAGCCCTCTCTAAGATGAGCAAGCTAGTGCCCAGCTCTAAAGTTGGTTGAAACAGTTACCTCTGTCGTTTGTTGATCAGTCAGACAAATTTACAGAGTGCTAACATTCTGGCACCGTTGCCAGGAAGCGAAGGTGAAATATTCCCTGGGATAAACAACAAAGTTCAAATTTGAGTACTTATGGTGAAAAGTATTCAAGCACAAAAAGGTTGTACATCATTCACCCGACGACTCCATTTTCAAGAATCTAGAATCCAAGCTTTTCATGGCGACTCCACTGTGCAAAGACTCAATAGCCTAAATATTTTATTGATGACTCCACCGCTTCAAGATGGATTACATATTTGCAAGGTATGATCCAATGAATCTCTCTCATATTCTTGTCTTTCCAAATTGTATTCCTCACATAGATTGGCAAAAATATTTTCCTAAATTCAAAGATGGGAAATGAAATGATGTTGCCTTGCACTTGATTAGATTTCACATGCACATATGTAAGCTGGGGGTTGAATTTCATGAGGATTGTTTGATGAAAATGTTTATGTCTAATCTAGAGGGGAAAGCAAGATTATGGTATGAAGGTTTAATAACAGACACCTTATACTCTCTTAAATATTTCCATATAACATTCTTTAAGCATTATGGAGAATCTAATCCTTCATTCTTGGTGTTTGAAGATTGTTGTGAATTTTGTGAACATTTCATTAAGTACCTTGGAAATGTTTTTGGTGATGAAGAGTGTATGAATGATGAAATCATAGGATCCTTTTATGAATATTCATACCAGCAACAAATAGTAGCCCCTCCTTTGGTTGAAGATGGAGCTGATCAAGAAATTGTTGTTAAAATTCATTTTCCTTCTCCTGAACTTGATGAAGTTATTCATCAAGACAAAGTGTTTCAAAGTTGTCTTTCTTCCCTTGTGAATGATGTGGTTGTTCAAATTCTAAGTGGCCTAGATATGGATGAGGGTTCTAAACTTTCATCTATGGAGACTTCAAGCAGTGAAAAAAAAAATTACATAGAGTTTTAGGAAAGAAACAAAACAATGTATGTCACTTTTCAATCAGAAATACAGAAAGATAATGAAGAGGCAATTGTTTTATTTGATTCATTTGAAAATCATGGTTTTGAAAATGCATCCATGGGAAATCTAGACTGTGAAATAGTTCATGATGTTAGCTTTTCAAATTTGCAAGAAGATTATGAACAAGAGCTTATTCCCCTTCATTCATTGGAAAGTCAAAATGACAGTCCTAAAGAAAATTTCCAGAAGTTTAATAAAACCAAATTAGAATTGTTTGATGAACAAGAGGATAACCTTGATACACATAATATGGATGTCATATTTGAATATGTTCAAGGATGTATGAATGGTTTCTTTGATATGCATGGAAGAGTAACTATTGCTTCCATTTCATTTGAAAATGTTCCCAGAACATAAGAAATGGATCAAAAACAACAAACACTTATGAAAGAGGCTTGTCTTTCTGTTTTTTTTCATCAAGAAGAAATTATTTTTCATGATTTTCAAGATCTCGTGGCCATCCTATTACAGTCATCAATGAAGGATGAATTTGTTTCATTATTAAGATCATATTTTGGATTCAATTTTTTCTTTTAGCTGCCATATTTTACATTTGTCTACCTTCTTAAGAAAAACGTGAGTAGAGGAAAATAGGGAAGCTAATTTCTTGATTGGCTGCATTGGCACTTTAGCATCACTTGATTGAGTATTCATTTCTTCATTTTTAGAGTGGATAAGAGTGCGTGAATAATATTGTTGGTCAAGAATTTTTTAGTTTGGATTTCTAGTATTGTGTACAGACACATTTTAGCAGTGTATTCAGTGTTCAGTATCCAATTGGGAGCAGTGTGAAAAATTTGGTTTTCAGCAGACACTGGTGACAGGTCGGAGCAGGTCACACACACATGTTTTGGGAGAAGACCAATGGATTAGGCACCATGTCTACGATTTCTTTTCTACCTCACTGGGAGAATAACATCCCCATTTGGAGCCAATGTTATCACATGCTAATTTGCATTAATTTTTCCAAAGCATATTTCCCTTGTGTTATATTTCCACTCAGATTTAAAAAAACAATTCACCATCTCCATCAAGATGCCATCACCTAAATACTTCACTCGATTGGTCATCCAAAATAGTCATGTCCTCCATGAGTAAAAAATTGACAAATATCGCAAACCTATATCTAGCCTTAATGCTAATCTAAATCCCTCGGTTCCATCACTTCATTCATTTTTACCCTTATTATCATATTCTTGTTGAAAATTAAAAATATTCCTTTTATTAAGCTTAAGAACTCTTATCCTATCCACAAATTCATGTGATAAGCCTCATATGGCCAAAGTTATTAGAAAATGGAAAAAGTGTTTATTATTAATATAAATATTTTTATATTAAAATATTTATATTGATGTTTAATCCAATATTTAATTCATGACCTCACATCAAATCATGGTCACGAATCTCAATTTTTAACATTGAAAATTCAAAGTGTGGATGAAGGGTGCACATGCATTTCGGGCAGAGAACTAGAATGAAGATTAATTATGTGAAGGTGGGCTGAAATTTGGATTGTGGTTTTGGTGATTGGATACATGTTCTTACGTGATGAATTTTGGGGGTAAAAGTGGTGTGGAGTAAACCACTCCTCCCAAGCCCAAAATAATAAATGAAACCATTTATCATATGGTTTGTGTGCAACATATTTTCCAGGAGTTTGTTTCAATAATAATTATGGAATTTCCAATAAATGAAAATCTTCCTCAGGGTGAAAAGGTTTTACAGAGGTAAAATTTAAATTTTACAAATTAAAGAGATTAATGTTTAGTTCCATGGGAAATAATTAAATGGGAAGTTGCACATGAAAGGAATACTTGAATAATTTTTTATCCAAAGGTTTTACAGAAGTAAGAGAAGAAGATTAAAAGTATTTTACCAAAGATGGTAAACAAGACATGGTTTTCAAAACCATGGGAAACAAACCAGTAAATGGTTTTCACAGTAAAATGGTAAATTGGAAAAAACAAGACACAGTAAGTGGTTTTCACAGTGAAATGGTAAATTGGGAAAACCAAGACATGGTTTTCAAAACCACGGGAAGAAATCAATAAATGGTTTTAAAAAACACGAGCTTGAATTAAATTATGGAAATTTAATTCTACAGGATAAAAAAAATTTGGGAATTATTTTTATTCAAATATATTATTCCCAAATATTTAATGAGAATATGGATAAATGGAATTAGATTTTAAAGAGTATGAGTGACATTTCAAAGAGAATGTGGCAGAGGAAGGAGTTGAAGCATCAGAGGAATCGACAATTGGATCATGAAACATTTTTTCTAAAAACTGTCATTTGTAATCATTGTACTCCGTTTTAGAAGATGAAACGTTTCAGTTAAGCTATTGTAATCAGTTTATAACTAAAGGAACTCGAATTGTATAAGTATTAGAAGTTCCCAATGTATTAATGGTTGGAAGAAGTGCAAGGGAACCTCTTAGTTGTTTTCTGAGCTCAATTGTAAATGTCTAAAGCTGAATTGAATACATATGCAAAATCTTTTGAAGTCTCTATGAAAAGATTCTAATGGTGGTGATATGAGTTTTGTCTCTTTTCCTTGTATGTATTTCATGTGTTCTTTAATTCCATTTTCATTTTCTTCTGTTTAAATTGGATAGTCAAAAGCTCAGAATTCATCTTGTGATGCTCTCGGATTAAGAAATTTAAACTGTGTAATTTTCTTCCTAACTGATTCATAATTCATTTCAGTAATGTTCTGATGTAGTTATTTGTTTTCTCCTTCTTCCTACACTCTGCATAAATACAATTTATAACTCAGATTCATCGTCTCATTTAGCCTTTATCCTATGGAGAGTTCTACCGGCTATTCATTATTTTCATTCACTTTCAAAATTTTGAATCCATAGCCCTAAGTGTCCCTCCCCTTCCTTGCCAACAACTTTATAAAAAAAAACCCAAAAAAACTAAACCTATCCATTGATTGCCAAATAAATATCAAGTGAGATGAGTGATCCCTCTCTAAGTTGAGCAGGCTAGTGCCCAGTTCTAAAGTTGGTTGAAATAGTTACCTCTATTGTTTGTCTATCAACCAGACAAATTTACAGAGTGCTAACATGGTGAAGAGGGAAAATATATGAGGAAAACCTATTTCAGTTGACCCCCGTGGGTTGGGACTACTAGTGTCCCGTGAGGCATCCCCATAGGTTTCATAGGGCTCATCACTCGAGGCCCCACTAGATAGAAGGTCTTGGTCCTGCAAGGAAAAGACATATCTGAGTAGGTCATCTAGGTTCATGATACAACAAGGGTTGAAGGTACACCAGGTTTGTGACATAGTCTAAGATGATATGCTACAAGTTTAATAAGTAAAGGTATTCTTTGCATGTTTTTGTTTGAGGCTTGATTCATGTATGGCATATGATTAAAGAATATCTTGGAGGCCTCTTGGGCATAGGGATTTTATGGTTGAGGTGATATATGCTTGAGACATATTCTTGGTATTAGGTTTATGGATGTTATGATTCTCTATTAGAGGAACATCTTGGTGATATTGGCTTGAGGCACTTTCTTGGTATGTCATTGGTGGTACATGGTACATGAGTTGATTATGGTATGGTTTGTACATTGATGCATATGTTGGTATACAGTTGATGGATGATATGGTATAGGTTTTGGTATAGCATAGGTTGATGGTACAGGTTATAGATTGATGATACAGTGACAATGGTAGGTTGGATACAGTGACAAGTTGATGTGATAGTGGCAATGACAGTGGAAGTGATAGTGACAGTGGCAGTGATTGTGGTAGTGATAGTTGGTCTACATTTATATTTCATGGTGACAGGGCGGGGAAAGGAAAGGGGTTTGTAGCCTCCTTCTGGTTGTATATAGAGAACTCAGGGAGTTGGAGCTACCTTCAGGTTGGAGCCAGAGAATTCAAGGAGTTGTAGTTTCCTTTAGGTTGGAGCCTTTAAATATGGGGTCATAGCCTCCTTCCATTTGTAGATGGAGAATTGGGAAGTTGGTGCTTCCAATGAATGTATTATTTTGATATATAAGAAAAGCATTCTATGATTTTCTCCCATTTGGGTTTCCACATAAATTCTGGTGTACCATGTTTCTGTGGATGTCTATTATGCTATGTTGATCTATATTTCTCATGATATATTGATGATATAATTTTTATGATGTTAATGATTTCATATTGTGGTTAAAAGTAATAATAAAGTGATCATATTGATTCACCCTCCCCTCTGAGTATTCCAACAATTGGTATCAGATTAGGTCCTTCAAGAAATAGTTTAACCACTAGAAGGAGATCATGCAATTAACTAATATTGGAGCTCCAAGGTTTGATGGACAAAACTATGCCTTTTGGAATAAAAGGATGCAAACCGTTTTATTGGCACATGGATTTGATGTTTGGAAATCAGTAGTAGACAGATATGCAACACCATCTAGTCTCCTGATTGATAAATATGGAAATAAAATCAACGAAAACAACTCAAATGATAAAGGAACCATTCTGAGAAATTTGGATGATTCAGTATTTGTCAAAGTTATGCATTGTAAGACCTCAAAGGATCTTTGGGATAAAGATCAAAATATTTATGAAGGAGATACCAAATTCAAGGAAGCTAAGCTTCAAACCCTCAGATCGAAGTTTGAGAAGCTGAAGATAAAGGAATATGAAAACATTGCAGCCCAATTTCTACAAGTTGAAGAAATAGTGAACACTATTAGAGGACTGAGAGAAGAATTTAATGAGTCAGTGGCCGTTCAAAAGATTCTAAGATCTCTACCTTTGAGATTTGATCCTAATATATCATCCCTGGAAGAAAGAAAATATCTCGACAGTTTGAGCATGGATGAGATACATGGAATATTCACAACTTATGAAATGAGGATAGAATAAGAGAACCCAATTACGAAGGAAGCAACGTTCAAAGAATCCAAGAAGATCAAGAAGAAAAAGTCAAAACCAGATTTCAGCTATAGTGATGATTTAGAGGAAGATGAAGAAGTGGAAAAATTTGTAAGAAAGATAAAAAGAGGAATCGACAAGTACACCGGTAGCGATGAAGAAGAATATCCTAAAAAGAAAAATAAAATTCAAAAGGGATACAAGATGAGGAACAAAATAAAATTCTTCAAGAAAAGATTCTACTCAAAGGAAGACAACTCCTCATCAGATGAGGATGATGATAGTGACAACTATTCAAAAAGAGTACTATTAGACAGTAGATTTTATTGGATCAATCCGTAAATGCATTCATAAACAAATCTCCCTAGATCCCACGAGAAACTAGAACAAAACAGAACA
Organism: Picea engelmannii; assembly: GCA_009831015.1. Classification (NCBI taxonomy): domain Eukaryota; kingdom Viridiplantae; phylum Streptophyta; class Pinopsida; order Pinales; family Pinaceae; genus Picea; species Picea engelmannii. The sequence goes on along the minus strand of ML796488.1, from coordinate 762,837 downwards.
TAATGCACATTTCGCCTTAAACTTCATCATCATGTGAACTAGTTTAATGAGTTACAAGTGATATACCTTTTAAACAATGCTTGTCCTCTCTAGTGTCATATTTGTATCTCCTTCCCTGAGTTTGCATAATACAAAGCATGTCCAAAAATCACAAACCAACAAAGAAGAGGAACAAAGATCGATATATTCTAATGAAGTCTATGTATATGATCAAGGAATTATACAATAGAAGACAATATGCTTATATAGGGAAGAAATGCATTAATGTATTAAGTGAATAGAAAGTGGATAATACAATCCATTCCTTGATGTTGCAAGGTCCTCTTTTGATGGATCTTTGATTCAACACACACTCCTTTTCTCCAATGCCTTGAATGAAGAAGATCCACAATCTGACTTGATGAAATAAAGCAAAGCTCTCAAACATAATCTGAAGTAGAACTCTCCATACAATTCTTAGCCTATTAAACCTTCATCTTTTCCATGAGAGATCCTTTTTTATATAGTTTTAAAGAGATATGGATGAGGAGATTAGGATTATCCCACCAAATCAGAGAAGCGAGTAAGATCCAAACCGATCAGAGGCCACCTCATCTTCTAGAAGATCCCCTTCTATAACATTCGTGAAATTTGAACTTTCCAAATATTTAAGCATCATCACACCCTACACACTTAGCATCATGCCATGATGTCACAGTCCAGGTATAGTGAAGAATGCAATGATCAAGCATCATCGCACCCCATGTATTTAGCAGGGTGTGATGACCTTCCTTCATATCATTTTTGGTAGAGGAAATCAAATCACTTTTCCTATGGAGAAAGTCTCTTTTAATATTTTTAGGGAACATGAACACATGTTGTTAGGTGATCATTGAGGTGACTAAAATAATGTGTAATAATAGATGATGATGAAGAGGATTCTAAATAAGAAGGCGAAGTCGATCTCAGAGAATAATTAATCAATTCCTTAGAAGAAATAGGGAAAGAAAGAAAGAAAATCAATTCACTCAAGGCGCATTTAAAGAAGAAAGAAGGATTTCAAAATTCCAACTCAGAGGAAATCAAGAAAATAATCAGAAAGTTAAAAATCCAGGTCGAAGAAGAAAGAAGGATTGAAGAAACACTCATAAATTAGTTAGAAGATAAAGAGAAGATGATTGAAGATTGGAAACATAAATAATCATCTTAAGAAAAGATCTTCAAAGGAAAGATGTGTAACAGAATAACACCAATATATTGGATGATATCATCAGCAGTCAAAAACCATACTATGACAGGTCTGGGCTATAATACAACTAGATGTATACTAAGAAAGTTTCGAGCTCCAAGACAATACAACATGAAGTAGAACAAAGAACCTATGCAAAAATAGTCATAGGAACTCAAGAATAAAATCATAGAGGAATTGGACCACATAGAAGATTCATAACACATAATAAACAATCAACAACATCTCAAGAAGAAGAAGGCTTCAGAAGAGAAACACCATTCAAGAGATTCCCTACATCTAGGTATCAAACTATTTTTTATGTTTATGTTATTTTTGTAATAATTTTGGACACAAAGATGAAAACTGTAGAGCCCATGCAAAGAATAGAAGCGACTATGAAGGATATTGAAGCAACAATAATCCTAGAAGGTCACATGAAGCACATAATATAAATCACAATAGTTTGGGTTCACTAAGTAATGAAGTAGAATGCTACAAGTGCAACAAATTTGGACACATGGAAACAGATTGTAGATGGACTATTCCTCCAAGGGAACCAAAGCAGAATATCAAACAGGAACCACAAAGGATACAAAGAAGGAAGCAAGATCAATTTAATATTGGAGAATGATAGCTTGATTTACAAGCTCAACACAAGAAAAGTGGGTGGTATGTTGACAATGGTTGTTTGAATCACATGAAAGGTCAGAAGAACATGTTTCTGACACTAAAGAAAGAACGAGATGGATTAGTTTCGTTTGGAAATGATAACTCAACCAAAATTATAGGAAGAGGTAAAATAAAGATTGGAAGAAAAGATGCCAAGACATAAAATGTTCTACTGATCGAAGATATGAAGCACAATATACTAAGTGTATTTCAAATGTATTATCAAGGAAAAAATCTTGTGTTTGACTTAGAGAAATTCAAGATAAGGAAAGAAAGATCAGGCAAGTTGGTGGCTACAACTAGAAGAACTCCAAACAACATATATGTCCCGAATGAGATTGGAAAGGAAAGATGTTTCTTATAAAAGGAAAATGAAATTTGGCTCTGGCACAGAAGAATGGGTCACATAAACTTTGATGACCTGGTCAAAATAAATAGAAAGGAAGCAATGAAAGAAATGTTTGATATTTCAAATATAGAAAATACTCTATGTGAGCATTGTCTATAAGGAAAACAAACCAAGACCAAGTTCAAATCAAAGGAGTACTCCATGACAAGACCATTGTAAATTTCACACACTAGCCTATGTGGACCTAGAAGAAAGAAGGGATTAAATGGTGAACAATACTTTATGCTATTGGTTGATGATTATGAAAGAATGACTACAGTTTCCTTTCTCGGGAATAATTCAGAGGCTTTTGAACACTTCAATATATACAAAGAGATGGTTGAAACTCAGATGGACTTGAAAATCAAGTGCTTGATATCAGACAATGGAGGAGAATTTACATCAAAGGAATTCATGGATTTCTACGGCGAACATGGAATAAAGAGACAATTCTTGGCAGCCAGGACACCTCAACAAAATGGAGTTGTCTAAAGGAAGAACATAATAGTACATGAAATGGCTAGAACCATGTTGAAAGATTCCAAGTTGAGTGACATATTTTGGGCACAAGAAGTACATACAACAATTCACATCTTGAACATATGAATGCTCAAAAGTAATAGTGATACAAATCCCTACTAGTTATGGAAAGGAAGACCTACAAATGTGAAAAATTTCATAGTATTTGAAAGAAAATGTTATATCAAAAGAAAATATGGTGGGATTGGAAACTTTGACTCCCGAGTTGATAAGGGAATACTGGTTGGGCACTTAAGAAAAAGAATAACATATAAATGTTTCATTCCAAGAATCAACATAATTATGGAAAGAATCAATTGATCTAGGTGGATATCAATGGCCACCCACCTATTCCAACTGGCTCAAAATAGTTTGTTGGAAATTTACTAATTTTATCAGTTTTTTAGGTCTGGGGCCATTTTGAGGGCCTAAACGACATTTTTTCGTGATTAGGAACCTCAAGGATAATATAAGACCTTGATTGATCTCAAAATGAATCTCCTCGTCGATATATTTCCAACGAGATATCATGCACCCCAAATGAATATTGTATTCCAAATTTATGCCCCCAGGACGTTGATACACCAAACTTACCCAAAACGAGGTCCACAAAACTGTTGGTTTTTCATCTTTCGGGGTTAGGGTTTTGGATTTTTTTATGTTAAAAAGGCCTTTGGAGCCTCATTGTAACAATAATTTTCTTGTTAATGAACATAGCCATCACATCTCTTCTCAGAGATAAGCTACCACCATTCTAGCGAGTCTTTCACTTTGTATTTCTACAGTTTTGTAGATTTCGCTCATTAATAGAAATTGTGTATTATTGCATCTCTATGTTTATGGCTATATATTTGATCAATATCTATTATATTATTTGATATTTGATATATATATGTACATTTCTTTATTATATCTCCGCTCTCATTTCATGACGAAAATAATCCAGATTAGTGGTATCAGAGCAGCTTGATAATTTTTCAGTGCATGTCCCCGACGAGGTCCAAGTATAGAAAGTTGGATATTGAGCTTGTATCTCTTGAGGACAATCAATATCGCACACCCAAGAAACCCTCCATGGTAGAAGAAAATAGAGATGACAAAGAAGAAGATTGTACTAATCTGTTTCTTGAGCAAGATCTCACACGACAAAGGGATAAAATGATGGAGAATTTTCCCCACATCCTTCAACACCTGCTGATAAAAAAAAGCCCATATTCGTCAAGAAACCACTTTGGAGGAACCTCTCCTTTCAAGTTACAAGTTAATTTTGATATTCCCATATTTGAAGGTCATATAGATGCGGGTTCCCTAGAAAAATGGTTAAATATGCTATAAGGTTATTTATTTGTTCACAATTTTTTCAATAGGGAAAATACTACCTTCGCACTCCTTAAGGCTCTCCCCCATGTCAAATATTGGTGGGAAAATTACTGGGATCAAAGTTCCACAGAGAATTCTGGAATATATGGGGTCGAGACCACTTGGGATTTTTTTTTGGATGCGGTCAAGGAATAATATTACCTTGTTGGTAACTATGATGACCAGTACATGAGATGGACCACACTACGGAAAGAGTTGGGACAAATGGTGTCGGAGTTCACAAATACTTTCCATACCTTGCACACCAAGATGGGTATCAAAGACTTCGAGCGACATCTAGTTATGAAATATTGTGGGGCTGTACATAGGTACATCCAAACAGAAATGGATTTCCTAAACATCTCATCATTGGGAGATTCCTATCAATACTCTGTCAAAATAAAGAAAAAATTTAGGCACCAGAACAAATGGGAGTTTAGGTCTGCAAATCTGCAACAACCAAAGTATGGTAAAGTTGGCCCTAACAACTATCCTTCAAAAACCCATCTAAGATACATCAAAAGAAGGGTAACAGAAAGATGAAGAAGGACACTCGAAAGTGGTGCGATTTCCATAAAATCCCTTGGAAAAACACCAATGAATGTCACTCAAAATAGTCATTGGTGGCCAAGATCAAAGAAAAATATTTGAACCTAGATTCATAATCTGATTCAGAAAATAATGGGAGAAGACAGATCATCGACACAAACCCCATTTCAACTAGAAGAATCGGTATATCCTGAAGAGGGGGAGCACCTCTTCCATTGATAGATGTGGGTGAAGGGGACCCTGTGGCATTTCATTGTTGATAGCGAGATCCAGAAGAACCTCATCTCAATAGAGGTAATCAAATAGTTGGGATTGTCGATAAAACCACACCCGCAACCATACAACATCGGGTGGCTTCACCGAGTACAAGATCTTTGTGTCAGTCAACAATGTCGATTTTCATACGACATCTATCCCTTCAAGGATGAGGTATTATGTGATGTTTCCCCACTAGATGTTTGTGATATTCTTTTGTTCCATCCATTTATGTGGAAGCACCATGTTATTTATGAGTCTCGACTTTGTACTTTCATTGATACTCCGGGGATTCATCTCTATAGGATACCATAGGTAGTTCCAACTACTACCCCACCTAAATAGTGCCTCAAGGTAGTATCTCATACTACAAAATTCAACTTCTTCATAATCTATTCAAGAGGTGAACATAAGGAAACTGTCACCACTGCAGCCTTAGTCCAAGCACCTTCTATCCAGTAGAAGAAAGTCGGAAAGATTAAAGAAAAGAACAAATATTCTTTTTACACACAATCATATCATGTAGTCGGACTAGTTAAAAATTTCCAACCCTTCCAACATCAGGTTCTCGATAACCTTCCACAAGCCAAGTAGCACAACTTCTCCAACAAGAGAAGCAACTCACCAAGATTCAAATTCAACAAATGCTTTCCTCTCTCCCCTAAGAAATCAACACAATGGATACCATTTCTTCCTAAGGAGGCAGGATTGATCCAGGTGGATATTGGTGGCCACCTACCTATTCCAGCTAGCTCAAAACAATTTGTTGGCAACTTACTATTTTTAGCATTTTTTTTAGTTCGGGGTCATTTTGAGGGCCTAAATGACATTTTTCCACAATCAGGAACCTCAATGATAAATTAAGGCTCTTACTGAGCCCCCCAAAATAATATCCTCATAGATACCTTTCCAAAGAGCTATAGTGAGCCCCAAACGGAGATCGTATGCCAAAGTTACGCCCCCAAGAAGTTGATACACCAAACTTACGGGGTCCAAAAACCTGTTGGTTTTTCATCTTCCGGGGTTATGGTTTTTTATTTTCTTTATGTTAAAAAGGAACTTGGATCATCATTGTAACAATAGTCTTCTTTTGAATGAGCATAGCCATCGCATCTCTTCTCAGAGATAAGCTGCCACCATTCTAGTGAGTCTTTCACTCTATATTTCTACAATTTTGTACATTTCACTCATTAATAGAAATTGTTTATTATTGTATCTTTGTTTTTATGGTTATATCTATCATAAATATTTTTTATATTATTGGATATCTGATATATATTTGTACATTTATTTATTATATCTTCGCTCTCATTTCATGCCGAAATTAATCAAGATCATCAATGTAATGATTGTCGAGATAGATGTATAAAAGAGCAAAGAAGGAAGCAAAGATTCAAAAGAACAGGATAACGAGGAAGATATAATAGAATAATAAGAGAATACAAAAGCAGAACAAGAGAAATATGAGAATAAGATACCTCCTAATACACCTAGATGAAAAGTACAAAAAAATCATCTAGTAGAACAAATCATTTGGAATAAAGATGTAGGAGTTGAAGCCCCAAGAAGAATACTCTCTCTAGAACAACAACACCTAGAATTATTATCTACAGTTGAACTAATATTTTTTGAAGATACCAACAAAGATGAACACTGGATCAAGGATATGGATGAATAATTGGATCAGATAGAGAAGAATGACACATGGGAACTAGTTCCAAGACCAAAGAACAAGAACATGATTGGTACAAAGTGGGTCTTTTGAAACAAATTGAATGAGGATGGATAGGTCACCAGAAACAAAGCAAGGTTAGTATGGAAAGGATACACTCATATTAAAGGTTTAGATTTTGATGAAACCTTTTCCCCAATTGTGAGGATGGAATCTATCAGATTAATCTTAGCCTTTGCAAGTTCCAAACTAATCAAGGTGTATTAGATGGACGTAAAATTATCTTTTCTAAATGGGGAATTAGAAGAATAAGTCTACATCGAACAAACTAAAGGGTTTCTACTATCATATAAGAAATATTGTGTTTGCAGATTGAAGAAATAAATGTATGGACTCAAACAAGCTCCTAGAGAATGATATTATATATTAGGAAGGTATCTACAACACCAAGGATCTAGGAAAGGAAATGTAGACAACAATCTCTACATAAAATTGGATTGAAACAATACATTGATAATTGAATTTTATGTAGATGGCATTATCTTCGAAAGTGATGATGACATGATGAGTCATAATTTTGCCAGAAATATGAAAAATGAGTTTGAAATGTATTTTCTCGGTGAGTTGACTTTTTTTTGGGATTGTAGATATGTCAGCGTGATAAAGGTATTTTCATCTCTCAGACCAAGTATATTAGAGAAATGATAAATAAGTTTGGAATGGAAGATTGCAAACCTGTGAGTACTCCTATGCAAGCCAGTTGCAAGTTGAGAAAGGATGATGAATCAAAGGATGTAGATCAGAGACTCTACATATCAATGATTGACAACTTACTCTATGTGACAATGTCGAGACCAGATGTGATATAAGTAGTTGGACAAGTTACAATATTTAAAACAACACCTAAAGAAGCACATGTTAGGGAAGTAAAGAGAATATTCATATATCTCAAGGAAACAAAAGAGTTTGTCTTATGGTATCCAAAAGGTAATGATCTATCTTTGGTTGCCTACACAGATGCAGATTGGGAAGGTAGTATTGATGATAGAATAGGTATAAGTGGAGAATCCTTCTACTTGGGTGATTTTATGGTATCATGGCTAAGCAAGAAACAATCATCAATATCTTTCTCCACAACATAAGGAGAATATATTGTAGCGACAACATGTTGCACTCAAGTTCTCTGGATGAATCAATCTTTGCAAGATATACAAGTGAGGTATGATGAGCCCATTTCAATACTATGTGACAATACTAGCACTATTAGTATCTCCAAGAATCTAGTGATGCTTTCCAAGATGAAACACATTCTGATCAAGTATCACTTTATACGTGAAAAAGATACATATAATAACATCAAGCTAGAGTACATTGGGACAAAAGAGCATATTGCAAAAATCTTCACCATCCCATGGGACAAAAGAGCATGGGAAAGAGCATGAGTGTTCCCATACCATCCTTGTTTCCATCAATGCCAAAGGAGGATATTGTTGAAATATTGGTTGTCATTGATGTCAACCCTTGAAGAAGTTTGGTAGCCCCAATGGTATGGTTATTTTTAGGGACGTAACCCCTCACGTAGGTAGAATAATATATTTCTATGTAATAAAGGTCAATATTAATAAGGCCTAGCAACAAGGAAGAATAAGTCCAATGTAATAAGACCTAATAGAATCTTCTGGTTCTAGAAGGATCTTCCTCTAGATGGTTCTTTTGATAGACATATTTAGTATAGATAGGAGTCAAGGGTATGAGAACTTTTGTCTTGAATATTATTGTAATAGAGATCTTCTCTGCTAAAGGTTGCCCCCTTGAAGAGGCAAGTGAACATTTCTCTCAGTAATCAAAGTGCTCTTTATGGTGTTATTATGGTATCATTTTGGTATTATTGCAGTGTTGTTATGGTTATATTGTTGTTCATCTGCCATTTCTAGCTATTTATTTATGTTATGCATACTTTTTTCTATCTAGAATATTACAAGTGGTATCAGAGCACCTTCCTTAGAAGAAAATTGTTGGGTAATTTTTTTCAGGGTAGAGACATATTCTGGCGTCTTTAAGCTACAAAGATTTGTCATTACATGCATAAACCCACGGTTGAGGATTCATACATGCAAGAAATACAAGTGGTACTTAAGCGCACGTCTGTTGGCCACCCTTGTAATCCCTGTTGGTACCCCTTCAAGTGGTAGCACATCCGAAAACACATGTATATGGATCAACCTAGATCTCCTAAATCCCTCCATATATAAACCAATTGGATGCCTTACTTCTATAGTGCCACCGCGAACAACACTCTGGAAGATAATATCTAGTACCTGGGTATTCAGGTAGTAAGACTAAGGGCACAGTCTAGCCTCCTTAGCTAGTTACCTGAGATATTGGGTTGAGTACTACTGTTAGACCCCTCATGTATATCAGAGAGATATATCACAGGGAAAACCCTTGTCTGTAGAACCCTTGAATACCTAATCTTTGGGGACATAAACAAAAATAGAACAGACAAGATCTATTGCCATGCAATTGTGTCTCCTACATTCGAGTTTCCAAATTACTACACATTTCTTCCTGTTAAGCATTTGGGAATTTCATCACTATAGTATTCTTCAGATCGAAGTATAGCTTCGCAGGTGTAAAAAAAAAAAAATACGAGTCTGGATTTTGTTGGCACCATTATTTGAGACCTATTCCATTGGATTTCTCTCTTCTCCCTTGTTGCATTCATACCTATAAATTTTCAGCAAATATTTTTTGTGTGGCCCCAACTGCCCCTTTTCGGTTCCCTCGTCATCATGGCCCATACCCGTAGCCAGGACTTCGAAGCTCGCTTCAATACCTTGCAATCTATTGGGCCCGTGATATGGTTAATTTAATAATGATACTTAGATCCTTTTTGGCCAAATGTGTATGTGCATTTTCCCGTTTTGAAGATTTTTGAAGAGTTTGTGTTAAATCGTCGTGGTTCATACTAGGTATGTATGATTCATGTTTTATGATGGTTTTGAGTATAATTCAACACATTTTAATGATTTCAGGAAACTAATTCATGTTATGTGTGTCACAAGGAAAAATCACAGGTCATTTTTTCATCCAGCACTCCGTCCGATACTCCATCCAACACTCTGTTCGGTAATCCATCCGACACTCTATCTGACACTTCGTCCTGCACTAAAACCATGGGAAATTTGGCGATAATCATATTGGCGGCAAACAATGGGAAAATTAGAGACCTAGTTTTTCTTTGTGCTCGTGGCCTCCAACTACTGAGCTTCTAACAACTCATATTGGGTTGTTATGTTGGGTGATTATTAGCTCACCTTGTTTCTAGAAGTCATCGACGGTTAAGATGCATTGAATGTGATTTGTTGTTTTTAGAGGACGTCGAACCTTCAAGTGGTTGACCTCTCAACTTGTAAACATTATAAATACCACATCAGTGGTCAAACAGATAGTTAGAGAGGAGATTAGAAGAATAGTTAAGCTTTGTTTTGCCAATTCTAGACATATTTTGCTAAAACTGTGTAAAACTACGTTTTTAGTTTTAAATGTTGAAATTGTGTTAACTGAGCTTGTGATCCATCCTTGAAGAGTAGCCATGACCTGCTGGGGGGCCCACCAATAGTCTAGGTGAATATTTAGTTAGTTTTCTTGTGAATTTTAGTAGTGTAATCGTCATTTTGTTTATTTTGTGTACATGAGTTTTTATTGTGTTTATTTACTGTATAAATTGTTGTTCATAATTTAATTAGTTTAGTTCAGTTTTGCAGGTTATTATGGAGGCTAGTGTTAAAATGAAATGATCTGTTAGTTGATAGGAAATGAACTTGCAAGTTCTTAGTTATTAACCCTGTGTATAATTAGAGGATAGCTAGATTTTCTTTATGTTGAAATAGAGTATAAAAACAGAGTTAAAACAAAGTTTCTAGTTTATGGTTTCTTTGGCAAGCTTCAGTGGATGGATAGTTGTCAATTTTAGTTTCCATTGCTAGTTTGTTTACGTAATTGCTATTTAGTTTGCTCATCTAGTTGTTAGATAGTTTAGTTATTTCTTTACTTGTTATGTGCTGAAATAGAAATAGAATTTGATTTATGATTTATGAGCATTTCCTCTTTTGCAATTTGAATTGTTAAAATAGAATTAGTCTAGTTTACTTTATGCACTTTCCTTTTCTAGATCTAGATTGCAATTTTAATTCAAAGCTTGATTATTTAGTTTAGTTCAGTCATGAATCTAAGTAGTATGAATTTGCTTAATTAGCATAGAATGCAATTGAATTTAATAGAATAGTTTTTTTTTTATACTGATGATGATTAATGCATGATTGAATAATCACATGGATCTACAGGGTAGTTGATGTTGTTTCTATCATGGCTAAGTTCTCAATGGATTTCCTAATTCACACTTTTTCACTTTTCTATCGAGGTCAGTATTTATTTTATCCCTCTTGAGCTATCATTAATTGTTAAATGCCATCATGATATTATAGGACACCAGAGACATAACCATCAACACTATATTTGAGTTTTCTTTCTTTTATAGATTAGAGAATAGTTTCCTTGATTTTGTAGATTAGATAGTCTTCTTTCTTTGGTAGATTAAAGAATAGTTTGATTGTCATAGATTAAAGAGTAGTTGTTAATTACTTTTATTGTCATAATGCTTTGAATTTAGTAGATTAAGATTTCCTTTTGTAAATTAGAAGTAATTGTGAAGTTTAATTTAAGAATAGAGTTCACTTGCTTATTAGTTTGATTAGTTTCTTATTGAGTCATTTTGATTGGTTTACTTGTTGTAGAAGTTATCATAGGTTAGTTAGTTGTTTTCTTTCTTATTTACTTGTTTTAATAGGGTAGTTTCTTGCTTGTTCATTTACTTACTTGTTGTTGCTTATTGAATTTGAGTAGGTTAATTAAAGTAGTTTGTTGTTGTTATTGATCATTAGATAGATTAAATAGATAGTTTTATTTTTCTCATTATAATGGTTAAGTTAATTTGATTTAAGTAAGGTTTTCATTTACTTTCTTAGGACTATCCATCGATCCTTTTTTCAAAAGTTACTTAGGATAAATAGTTTAAGTTTCTTAATAGGGTTTGATCATTAGTAGTCTTTGCTTGAGTAGATTATCCCTTAGATAGCCCATTTCCTTAGTTAGACTATACTACCTCTAGTGTTTCTTCCTTGGCACATATAGTGCTACAACTCTAATTTTACTTACCCTGAGTTGACAATTTAATTGAGGGATTTTAGTGTGTTTTTAGTGGATATAGAACACCCATCATTTTTGGCATTGTTGTCGGGGAGTTGTCTCAATGTAGGAATTAGATCATTTCTAAGCCTTAGCATTATTTTGGTGGCAGGGGAACTTTAAGACGAGAGGTAAGAGCCTGCGCATATGCTATAACAGGTTCCCCCAAACCCAATGGTAGTTTTTCCTTTTTTTTTTTTTTCTTTCATGAACAGACCTAATTATCTCTCAAATTGACACAAAAAATTTGGCACCAATAATCTCAACCATCTCGAGTAGAGTCCGAGACATCTAATCAGTAGGAATACCTTTCCATCAAAGGGAAACCTTGTTGTCTTCAAAGATAAAACCACCTAGGTACTCTCTTTTTGGAAACCAAACTAGTATGGATGATCAGGGGGATCACAACAATGTAAGACACAGGGAGGAAGAAGAGGTTGGAAACCAAACCAAAACTACCTTTGAGTTTCCAATTTTGGACACCACCCCAAATGTCAATATGAAAAATATTCCTCTCTCAGCACTTCCCACCTTTTATGGTAAAAACAGTGAAGGTTCAGATACCTTCCTATTTGAGTTCGACATCTTGTGTAGGAGCTACAACTACTTACAATATGCCCAAAAACTAAAACTCTTTCCTGCCACCCTCAAGGACTCTGCACTAAGATGGTTCATGGGGTTGGGAGAGTCCAGTAGTAGGTCTTGGGAAGACATGAAAGATATATTTCTCAAGAAGTACCAAGACTACTGCAAGACCAAGGAGTCTCGTAATGACATCTTGAAAATCCAACAATTAGAAGACGTGAATCTCAAGGATTATATGGAACAGTTTGCATACATCACCCAAAAATCAAAATACCATGACCTCCCGGATGATGTAGTTAGGGATCTTTTCCTTAAGGGAATTTCAGAAGAATACCTAGAGATTCTTAACTTGATGGCATCAAGTGACATCTCTCATAAAACATTTGCTGAAATATGTGAAATTTTTAAGAATTACTCAAGGAGTGGAGCTAAAACAGGAAAGAATGTTCAAGACCCTTATAATAGAAACTTAAAGCCAGTTAGTTCAGGTGGCATCACAAGAGAAGAGATAGGGAACAATAGATTCCCAGTTGGACACCCTAAAGATTAAAAATAAACAGGAGGAGGAAAAATCATCAATGAGCATATATTGCCCAAGATGCAGGAGGAAGCATTCCTCAAGGGAATGCCCATTAGATAACATTTGAGCTTATGGCTTCTGCATAGAAGACCATTCAACTGAAAAATGTCCATAATTTCCCAGTTTGTTATCCATATATAGGAGTGGGGATCTTGGGGAATCCTCTTATCCACCTAGGAGGCCATGGTAGCCTAGGAGCCAGCCCACATACCCAGATCCACAATCTCAAGTTCCACCCTATTATCAACAACAACAATAGTGGAACTCACCAATATGGAAAAAATAGTTTGCATAGTACCAACATCCTTGGCCTCAAGGATGGAGAGGAGGGAATAACCGAGGGAACCGTCAAGCTCCACCTGTCCCTATGTCCAACCATCCATTTCCTCAGTTTCCACCGAACACTCTGCAACTTCTGCCAGGTTTTGTTCCACCATATTTACCTCTTATTCCACAACAAAAATCGCTACTATATTATAATGCAAGATCCCCAAGACCAACATTATTACTGGCACAACCAGTGCCCAATCCCAATAATAGGCCCACTCAACCTCTTCATAATGTTGATATGCATGCCTTCTCGACATATGTTATTACTCTTGTTTCATTATAGGAGATTCAACTAAGGTTGGGAAAAGTTTTGTACAGGCAGAGACCTTCAGTAGTCATCCAGGAAGAAGAGGAAGAAGAAACCACCAAACAACCCACGGATGACAGTAAGTGGGAAGATGTTATTATTCCCAAGGACCAAGAACCCAAGATTCCCCAAAATGAACCTTCACAAATTACGAAGGCCCCTCCTTATCCAGAAAGATTAGAAATCGAGAAAACTACCACCTGACCAGAATTTGACATCTTGAATGAATTGAAGAATATTTGTGTCAAGATTCCCTTGCTACAATCCATTAAGGATATTCCAATCTATAGTAAGGTATTCAAATAATTGTGTATTAAGAAGCTAGGTAGGAAGCAAAAGGATCGTCCTAGAGTACATTTGATAGGAGAACTTTCTGAATATATATCAGAGCAACCTAAGGTAGAAAAATATGGGAACCCAGGAAACCCCATAGTGACCATAACCATTAATGAGGTTTCCATTGGAAAGACTCTCATAGACCTAGGGGTATCCATCAATGTTATGACCGCTACTAACTTGGAGAAATTATAGTTACAACCTCTTCTTAGACCTACCCCAACCATTTTGGAATTAGCAGATAAAACTAGGGTTATACCTGAAGGAATTTTGGATGATATCATAGTTACTTTAGCCTCATGGGAGTACCCAGTAGAATTTATGATCATCCACTCAAAGGATCCTACCAAAGGCCATCCTGTTATCTTGGGAAGACCTTGGTTAGCCACAACCAATGCATTTATTGGTTGTAGAGGGGGAGAAATGACCATCTCAAATAGACTTTGTATCCAGAAACTCACCATATACCCTCCAGCCCAACCTATCATGGAGAATCTATGGTGGATTTAATGTCCATACAAGAATGAGGAATGGGAAGAACCCATATTTCCAAGTGACCATGCATGGTCACTTCAGGAACACACAATGGAAAACGTGCTAAATCGGTTCATTTCTGCTATCACGTGTGTTGATTTTCCACAATATTTTCCCCAAATTGAATACATGATTGGGGAATAATTTCAGGAACAATTGGACCCATACATTTTTTCTTCGACATATTTCATCTTCGATATAGATGAGTCTTCCATGTCTTATACCATTCTATTCAAGATTAGCCCATGAACATTTCTACATATAAACTCTGGGCTAGATACAGAGCAACACAAATAGTTAGTAAGTATCCTTAAAGAACAAACATGAGCATTCACCTAGGAATACACTGACATGAAGGGTATACACCCTGACACATGCATCCATCACATATATATCTAGGGGGGAAGTAACACCTGTTAGGCAAACCTAGAGAAGGATGAACCCAACACTCAAGGATATAGTAAAAGAGGAGATACAAAAGTTATTAAATATCATATTTATTTATCCCATCTCCAACAGTAAGTGGGTATCCCCGCTTGTAGTGCTCCCAAATAAAGTGACCGTGAAATGGATAATTTGTGTTGATTTCCGAGAAATCAACAAAACCACTCTGAAAGATTACTTTCCTCTTCCTTTTATTGACCAAGTTTTGGATACCTTGTTTGGAAAGAAGTATTTCTTATTTTTAGATGGGTACAGAGGGTACAATAAAATTCTCATAGCACCCTAGGATCAGGACAAGACAACCTTTACTTTTCCTTGGGGCACCTATGCCTATAGGGTCTTACCATTTGGATTGTGTAATGCTCCTGCTACATTTCAATGTGCAGTACTAGGGATATTTGTTGATCTTATTCATGATTGTGTGGAAGTATACATGGATGACTTCACATTTTATGGAAACACTTACCAGGAAACCTTAGATAACTTAGAAAAATTCCTTATCATATGCCAAGAAATGAACCCGTCTCTAAGTCATGAAAAATGTAAAATGTTGTTGACTGAAGGAGTGGTTCTAGGAAATCATGTTTCGTCTGAAGGGATAAAAGTCGATCCTGCAAATATTGAGGTCATCATCAGAATTCCACCCCCCGAGACTCAAAAAGAGGTGAGAATATTTCTTGGACATGCCAAATATTACCGACGATTCATTGAAAATTTCACAATGATTGATGCACCCATGTTTGGATTGTTAATAAAGGATGTTGATTTTGTTTGGACTAAGCAGTGTCAAACTGCCTTTGAAACCCTGAAATCCAAGTTATCCGTGGCACCAGTTCTTAGAGGGCCCAATTGGAATCTCCCATTTCACATATATATTGATGCCTCCGACACCACAATAGGAGGGGTATTAGGGAAAAACAAGACCAACAATCCTATTCCATTTATTTTGTGAGAAAGAACTTGTCCCCTACCGAGCTAAACTAAACAGTTACTGAGAAGGAATTCTTGGAAATAGTTCATGCTATCAATAAGTTTCGTCACTACATTACAGGTTATGAAGTATTTGTACATATATATCATTCCACCATTATATTTCTCATTAATAAACCCATAACTAATGGTCGAGTGACTAGGTGGCTCTTGCTATTGCAAGAGTTTAATATCACCGTGCTTGACCGACCTAGAAAGGAGATTTTGGTAGTTGATTTTATTTCATGAATAAAAAAAGAGGATGATGATATTCCTGTAGATGATAGTTTCCTAGATGAGCACCTTTTTTCCCTCTCTATAAATACCCCATGGTTTGCAGATATGGGAAACTATCTGGCTACTAGGAAGTTACCATCTCATTTGTCACCTCATGAAAAGCGTAAAATTATTACGCAAAGTGATAATTACTCTTGGGTTGGCCATGACCTTTTTTTGTACAGGTCCTGATTTAATTATTAGTATATGTGTCTGAGAGGACGAGGTACCATAAATACTACGAATTTGTCATGATGGACCATGTGGTGGCCATTTTTCTAACAAACGTACAACATATAAGGTGTTACATTCGGGTTACTATTGGCCTAGCATTTTCAAAGATGTTGCCAAGTATGTGAGGCGTTATGATAGTTTCCAAAGGATAGGAAGTCCTACTTCAGTTGAGAAAATTCCCTTGCATGTCCAAGTTATGATTGAACCTTTCGAGAAATGGGCCCTTGGCTTTGTAGGACCAATTTCACCCATGTCTCGTAAGAAAAACTATATTCTGATTTGTACAGATTATGTCACCAAGTGGGTAGAGTCAAAAGAACTATTTAGGGCTACATAACAATATGTTGTCAAATTCATTTATGAAGACATATTTACCCGCTTCGGTGTCCCTCATGAAATTGTTATAGACCAAGGCACTCAATTCACTTCTAAGATGATAAGAGAGCTAACAGAGAAATATGGGGTTAAACGTTGTAAATATTCTTGATACCACCCACAATTAATGGTCAGGTAGAATCTACAAAAAAAAAATTGGAAGCGATTTTAACCAAGACTGTTCAATTACATCACCGAGATTGGGATAATAGTCTTCCATAAGTTTTTTGGGCATATCAGACCACCTGGAGAAACACCACCGGACATACCCCTTATGAGCTAGTGTATGGGAAACAAGTACTTCTACCAATATAATTCCAAGTGAGGACCTTTCATATTGCTGAATAATTGGGATTAAACTTAGATGAGGCTCATAAACAACGATCCCTACAATTAAATGAGTTGGATGAGATTAGGCAATATGCCATCCAACGAACAATGTTAGTCCAAAACCAGAGGAGAAAGTGGCATAATAAGTTTATTAAGAAGAAAAAATTCCAACCTAGTGATTGGGATTTGTTTTTTGATTCTCAATTTAAAACATTCAAAGGCAAAATCACCACCCGGTGGTTGGGTCCTTATGAGGTAGTCACTGCATATAATTATGGAGCTGTGAAAATAAAAACAATTGATGATGGACAAGTCTCCTTTGTAGTAAATGGACATTGACTCAAATTTTATCATAAGCCCATTTACAAAGAAGAATTTCTACAGGTCATGCCAACTGACAAGGAATTGGCCTTAGTATATGGGGAAGTCCCCCCTTGTTCTTGAATGTTTTCTGAATTTTTCCATTGTACATATCTAAATAATTTTTAATTTTGTTGATAAGAAATTCTAGAGATTTATATATATATTTATCTCGCCAGGGGTAGACAGTTTCAAGGAAATATAAAAGAAGGATTTTTCTTCAAAACATTGTTATACTTGAACCTTGTTGTCTACTAAGCATCAAATGAATATTGACTTGTTGTAATTAGCCATATTTTTGCAACAATTTTCATCTTCTCTTTTTCTTAAGGCATTTTAAAAAGCAGTTGATCTTGAAAATATTCACCACTATATAAGGAAGTGATACCGTAACCATCAATTTTAGAGGTATCTCATACAGTTTTCCCTAGAAACCTGAGTAAGTGAGTAAAGTATATTTATTAAAAAGTAACAAGGAGGTATGATTAACGGTTAGTCATGGAAACATCACAATAACTTATAAAGAAGAAAGTGAGTTGAGCCTAGAGATACCTTTCCATTATTTCTCAATGGTACCATCCACTACACAATAAATAACTTGATTATATCATATATTTAGATAGGCCACGTCCGCTTAAGTACCCCTTAAATCAGGACAATCACTAAGGAATATAACGGAAAGTCATCCTCTAACATAAATACCATCCCAATTGACAAAAAGAGAAAGAAAAAGTTGTTTTCGGAGTTGCCCCCCCATCTTCTTGCACAAAGAAATCTTATACTAAAATCTTAAAAGATGGAGGGCTAGTCTCTGAGGGTCTAAGAGGATAACCCGCGAGGATACTGAACAAGTCTACTGGAAGTGGGTATCAGCCTGTGGTATGACTAGATAAACCTGCCGAAGTACTGAATAGGCTTGCTGGCAATGGGGCATTCTACCTAGCGAAGATGGTAATCTGACAAAAATAAATAATAAATTTAAAGTTGTCCTCATGTACAAAATTACTTATAGACAAATATGACATGAAGTATGTATGGTTAATTTAAGGTTAATGAACTCCATAAATTTTCCATTGGGAACTAACTTTGAGACTATCTTGAAACTCTCTTGCCTACCTCTTCTTATCTATATATAGGATCTCTTATCCTATAGGTGGGGCCATCTTTTAACCGTCTCATTAGACCAATCTGTGAAATTTATCTCTACACTTAACAAGCTATAAATCTTCGTCTATTGGGAGAACTGACTGGTTTCCTATATTTTTTATTGTGAGGTGTGGGGGAGGGGTTCATGAGTTGAAAAATGATAACATTTCCTAGAGAAGTAAACCTTTTTAAAAATTTTGTGTATTATGATACAGGTTATTACATCAACAGTCATTTTATTTCTTCGAAATGCTAATTT
Source organism: Picea engelmannii (assembly GCA_009831015.1). Classification (NCBI taxonomy): domain Eukaryota; kingdom Viridiplantae; phylum Streptophyta; class Pinopsida; order Pinales; family Pinaceae; genus Picea; species Picea engelmannii. Next base: position 743,904 of record ML796488.1, on the reverse strand, counting down.
CCTGTGTGTTATATATTGTTGTACATATCCTTAACGGACCACTTTATTGGTTTATTTTCGTTGTAGTTTGTTCATTGTAATAATTTAAATTACATGCCTTATGCAAGTGGATTGAGTAAGCATGGTGGAAAAATCAATAATAATGGAACACTTTGCCCTGCTCCTAATCATTGTGGCTGCCAAAACCATTCCAAGATTGCAGGCTATCCATTACAAGAGGTAAAAATGCATTTAGCACAGAGGTACCATATGGAGTGCCATATGGAGTGTCGTATGAAGTGTCGTATGAGGTGTTGTATGAAGTGTCATATGAGGTGTTGAGGGAAGTTCCATATGAAAAGATACACCAGTAACTGTCCACAATTTCAGGTAACCAGAAATTAATGGCATTAAATTGAATTAGTTCATAGAAATCAAGATAGAATGATGAAAACCTTAGACATTTTCATGATCAAATGTCCAAGTCAAAAGACTTGCACATTAATCTAACTTCGTATCATTATGATTTCCCCCAAAAATTCCTTCAAATTCGAATTCTGTCACACATGGCATGTTAAGGTCCTAACCCGCACATAGGTAGATCAATGTATTCGGATGTAATAAAGGTCAATATTAATAAGACCTTTCAATAAAATAGAATAAGGTGGATGTAAGAAGACCTAATAGAAGCTTCTGCTTCTAGAAGGATCT
>ML796488.1:698938-728861 GCA_009831015.1 Picea engelmannii | reverse complement strand
GGCCGACCTGACACTTTCTTATTTTGTAATTCTTTTCTTTAATTGTCTTCAGGGCCTACATGTACAATTCACTTTGTCATCTTCAAAAATTCATTTCTCCTCAACCATGAGGATCCACGTGACGTGCCACATACTACTGGAAATAGCATGATGTATACTATCCATCCATGGGTGTTGTATCTTCATTTTCATTTTCCTTCATGTCCAAATAACTTCATCAATCTTCTGGTCCAAAACCCATGACTAGGGTTGACATCAATGACAACAACCAATCTTCCAACACTATCCAGTGCTTTAATGCACAAATTTTCGACTGGAGTACTACACTGCTGGATTGCATGAAGAGGCAATTGACAGATTGTCATCAACGGACACAAAGGAACTTCATATTTAGGACGATTTTGTGTTCATTCTTTTTTGAGAGAGTTTCGAGTTTCAGTCCTCGGGTAGTGCTACGTGGACATCAGGCCTTGTTTCCTGCACTGCATAGATGAGCCATATTGATGCCACGATAGGGTGGTGGAAGGACAAATGAGTCCTTCGACGATGACTTTTTTGCCTGGCTATCGCGGCAGATCCTCGTGATCGAGGATTACCCATACGTAGGGATAGACTTTTCGAGGGATCTCGAGATACCCGTGCCTCCTGGTGAGGAGCGAGGAGAAATGGGTAAGTATTCATCTTTGTAACTGTCTTTATTTTTACGAGTTATATGTAATTTTTATGTTTTTTTGTTTATATATCATTTTTATTGTATGTCAGAGTATTTGACGGATATACATTTGTTGTATGTAGATGTGGGACCAGTACGACTTGTCGATTATGCCAGGAACATGCATCGTCCTCGGCCTGGGGCCGCAGCCGCTGCTACCGGGGGGCTAGCAATAGCAGGAGACCTCCCAGCTGGGGAGGCTGAGAGAGTACTTAGATGAGTTGAGCGGAACTTTACTGCACTTACTCATACAATCCCGATGGTAGAGATTGAGGACCTGCCTCCATCCATGCAGCTTCATGTAGTAGGGGCACCTCGGACATGGGTCTGATTGTTTAGGCATTTAGCCCATGCTGTGGACCAGTATAACAGGGCCCACATGCCCTGACTTCTCTTTAGACACTTTTCGTTCTATGAGCACTATTTGTACTTATTTTTTGAGGGCATAAGCCCCGTGACTTATATATTTTTGACGCGTTTGCGCCCATCTGTATACTCTTGTTACTTTTATGATTATATATGGATTTTTATGTCTTTTTTTGTATTATGGATCATGTGTGTAAAATGCATTTACATATTTATGTGAATTTCCTTTTATGTGTGAAAGATTCCAATCTAAAATATGATTAGCTAGAGTATCTGTAACTTGGTTTAATCTCCTAGGAACATGAAAATATGTAATATAATCAAAATTTGGTTCTAAGAGACGTACCTTAAGGAATCCTCGGTGTAAGGTCAGGTCATGTACTCGGTAGACTCTATTTAACTAAGAAAAAATTAGATGAGCATCGATATAGACTTGGAGATGAGAGATACCAAATGACAAAGCGTCACGAAGTAACTCAATAATTGCATTATACTCAGAGACATTATTTGTGTTGTCATCTAAGCATACCCCTCCGGAAGACAACAACTGACCTTGAGGTTAAATATTACCCAAGATGTGAAGGCAAGCCTCTGTGTGTGCTAGCTAGCATTGTCTGTGTACCCAATGAACACCTTGGATTCACTTGACATCTGGCACAATGAAAAAAGAGAGTATCAACGACATGTCTGTAACGCTAAAAGAGACTAGAAAATAATAGTACAAAAGACTTATACATATGTTACAAAAATTTACCCACAGTGACCTGCCTATGAGTGATACTTCTTGAGGTAGAGCCCATTTCGAGGCTATGCCAAAGCATTCCCTTCAAAGTCAACCAGACGATAAGTGCCCTTTTTTGACACCTCTTTTATGACAAAAGGTCCAAACCACATGGGTTTGAATTTTCCTACCCCCAGGGGGTCCTTGTCTTGGTCATAGACACAAGGTCGCCTTCAGAAAAAATCTGAGGACGAACGAACCTATCATACTGACACTTAACCTTATGTTTGTGAGTCTCGTTGGCTAGGGCCACATCACGACGCTGCTCAAGGTATACTAACAGTTCTTCAAGTGGAGAAGTGTCTGGCAATAATTGTACTACCAATTTTAGAGACGGTATCTGGCATTCGATGGGAAATATTTCCTCCAACCAGTAAACGAGTTGAAAAGGTGAGAAACCAGTTGCATTCTTAATAGATGTTCAGTAAGCCCATAATGTCGAGTATAACATCAAATGCCAATTTGACTTGGATGAGTTGATAGTTTTCTATAAAATAGTCTTAAGAGTTTTGTTTACAGCTTCCACCTGCCCATTAGCTTGGGGGTAATAGGGTGATGAATGTTCTTTCCATAACCCAAGATTTGATGTCAATTCATTCATCATTTGGTTCTGAAAGTGACTGCCATGGTCAATTACAATCTCTTTTGGGACGCCAAACCTTGCTATTATCTGGTTGAAAAGAAAGAGGGTTGTAGTCTCTCCATCATCCTTAAACGTTGGCATAGCTTCAACCCACTTTGTGAAGTAGTCGACAGCTATGATGATATAGCAGTGCCTCCTTGCTGAAGGAGGGTTGCATGTAGTGTAATCAATCCCCCACTTGGTGAAGGGACCAAATATGATGACAGGAAACATAGGAGAAGGGTGTGCCCTCATCTTCCGTGAGAATATTTGGCACGGATGACACTTCTTGACCGATTCAATACAATCTTTGATTAGCGTCGGCCAAAAGTAACCTTCTCATAGAATCTTTTGGGCTGTTACCAACCCAGAAAAATGACCACCACATGCTTCGGTGTGGCAATCGTTAAGCACTATAACTGCCTCCTCATGAGTGAGACATCAACACAAGATGCAATCTACACCTCTTCTATACAAAGTGTCATTGAGTATGAGATAAGTTTTAGCCTGATGGCATATGAGTCGACGTTCATCACGAGAAGCAGAGGTAGGGCACTTCAATTTCTGTAGATAGATAAGTATATCTCCGTACCAGGGGTCTGAAGATGTGATTAAAAACATATCTCCCCATATAGGTTATTCTTCAGGCACAACGTCACCTGACTCAACCGGAAGTTCTGAAATAAGTTTTGCAAAGACCAGTGACTTTTTGGACTTTGCTGAAATGAAGTCTAAGTCAAAATCTTGGAGGATGACTATCCATCTACTGATTTTTCTTCCTATTACTCATCGTGTCAACATGTACTGGAATGGATTTACGACGTCAATGACGGTGGTCTTGCGAAAAAAAACATAATGACAGAATCGTTGAACAACATGAACTTCTGCCAACGCAAGTTTTTCGATATGGGAATAATTGAGTTCCGGTCCTACGAGGCCTCGGCTCAGGTAATAGATCACGTATTCTGAGAAAAAATTATCTTCCTGAACTAAAACCATGCCAATGGTTGACTCTGTGGTAGCCAGATATAATAAGAAATCTGTGTTATAGTTAGGTGGCTGGAGTAGAGGGGCAGTGGTGAGAGCATGTTTCAATGCATCGAAAGAATGTTGAGCAGCCTCATCCTAGTAAAAGGGAACGTATTTCTTTAGTAAGAACATAAATTCCTTGGTGATCTCAGCATAGCTAGCGATGAAGCATCATAAAAAAATTGCCTTTCCTTGTAGACTCTGAAGTTGAAGGATTGTGTGTGGGGGGGGAAACTGAATTATTGCCTCCACCTTGAGAGGATCAACCATGATCCATGTTGTTGATAAAATGAAACCTAACAAACATCCCGACGTTACGCAGAAGCTCCACTTGTTTGGATTCAAGCGAATTTGAAAGTAGCGACAATGTTCAAAGATAAGTCGGAGGTGTTTGGGATGATCCGTTCTCTTGCAAGATCACGATGCTGAATCATCTAAATAGGCCTCAAATATATGCTTGAGGTCATGGAAAGAAAAAGACATGGCCCACTGAAAGGTTGCTCCAGCATTTTTAAGACCAAAAGGCATCTTACAATATGCGAATGTACCCCAAGGACAAATGAATGTCGTTTTATGTTGGTCCTCGAGTTTGATCTGGATTTGATTATATCCCGAAAAACAATCCATGAAAGAAAAGTCCTCGCAACCGACACATTCATCAATGATCTAGTCAATGAATGGAGTTGGAAAATTATCTTTGGGAAATGCCTTGTTCAAATCACAGAAGTTGGTACATACACGAATCGTGCCTTGTTTTTTATTGACCGACATAGGATTCAACAACCATTAGGTCAAATGGATAGGATAGATAAAAACCACCTTTAGAAATTTCTCGACCTCAAACTTAATGGTTGTTGCTTTCTTTGGATTAACTGGATGAAGCTTCTACCGAACCAGCTTGGCATCAGGATAAGTTGTGATTTCATGTTCGACTATTTTGGGATCGATGCCTGGAATTTCCTCATAAGACCAAGAAAAAATGTCGCAGAACTATTTGAAAATATCAGTGTAGATTTGAATCTCTTCAGGGGAGAAATTCGCTTTGATGAAGACATTCTCTACGATGGCAGGGTTTTGGGAGATATTGATTGGTAAGGTTTTAGCGATAGCTGCCATATTACCCTCAGCATAAACCTCATGTGTAGCTAAGGGGTTAATAGGACAAGACCGATCTCCCATCATAGTCACAGTGAATTTTTCTACTTCGATTCGGCTTAACTCCGGGAGGAAGTATGATCTGTGATGAAGATCTTCCTAGGGTTTGTCTAGACTATTCATTGCTTCGATTATTGCTTCGTTGGAGGGCAAGACTAAGTCTAACGAATCGGTGCCAGCGAGAGAACCCTGAGCCCAAATAGGCTCTAGTAGAGGATCTAACTCTTGTGCGAGAGTCAAATCGGGGTTAGCTGAAGCTTGCTGGATTAAAGAGTATGCTACTTCAGCGACAGACAAGGGCAAGGATATACCCGAGTGCCCTGTCTCATCCATCATGGCTGATGGGGAAGGAAGTGTCCACGGGTCATCGAAGTAAGTCGTGTAGAATGATGAAACTTGAAAAATTGCAACCTTATGATGATTGGATATAAATTTGATATCACCTTGAGGGGGCGGTTAATCGAAGGTACCCATCAAGGATGGGCACAAACCAACCCCTATGTTAACAACACTTGGTTGAGGATTATCAATCATCGGGACCGTGGATGCCCCTAGTGACGGGTCAGTTCTAGAGAAAGACAATTGATCTATGGTCACAATCTGGCCCTCATGTGGAAACAACAAGACTCAGAAAACTGTAGCAACCATGACTTGCATAGCATAAGTCCAACTCCTTCCTAAAAAAAGATTATAGTCGAGGGGAGCATCGACTACTTCTACCTCATGCACACGATCTTCCCTCCTAACTGCACGGGGAAAGAATGAATGATACCATGTGGTCGAAATGAACGACCATTGAAAGAAGTGAGGAGAGTAGGTGACAGAGACAAAATGGGTTGGTCGATGGCCTTCCAACATGCTAATGACATAACGCATGTGGAGGCGCCCTCATCCACTACCGTGCGGAAGATATTCCTTGTAATAGTTTTCATGGGATGAGCCACTACTATCTGAAATGCTATGTGGTAAGGTAGAAGAGGTTTTAAGTCGATTGTATCTAGCATGATTGTACCCAGATTACAAGTCTCGGTAGATACTAAAGTTGTTAACAAATACTTCCTCTGGGAAGGACAACATTGGAGGACCTCCAAAGAAGACATTGCACAAGGGGTTTGTGATAAATCCTCCACCACAGAGTAGTTTTGGGCAGCCCTTGCATTAGGGTTGTGAGAAGCTCTCTTGAACGTGCCTTTAGGGATGTGTGTCATTTTTTTGCCCAACGTCTTCTCAATCTGTAGAGGAAATTATGGGAGTTCGGCTTCTTTGCCCTTCTCAGAAGTGCTTGGTTGACTATAGTTCTCTGCTCTAGTTGATAGAAAAGCATCACCTTTCACCATATATGCGTTCGCGAATGTGGGTTTGTTTGAAGATGGAGGGGGTCCTTGATTGCCCCCTTCCGTGCTTGTAGAGGCTTGAGTTAGATTTTGTCCATGTTGAAATGGATTAGTTAACACAATGAGTTGTTGTTGTGTCACAAACTTTTGGGCCTCCGCAAGCCGAGGACATAGGTGGGCTGGGTGGTCTTCTGTGCATAGGTTGCATGGATACCTCACCTTTCATTTTTTAGTATTGCCCTCACCAGAATTATCTGTGGGTTTCTTATCCCCCTTACCCTTCTTTCGTTGTTTTTGCTTCCCTTCAGGTTGTTGGGTGTCCTTTGGGTTAGTCAATTGCACTGTGTGTACATCTGATGTTTTGGTAGAGGGAGCAGCCAAAGAAGTAGTTTGTATTGTCGCTATGTGTTGTATAGACAACTGTTGCAACTGATTTGTTAGTTGTTCAATGGGCTTTGTTTGTGCAGATCCAACAATACCATCGACATGTGGTCCAACTCTCTATCTAGTTTTATCAAGTATTGAGTGTGGCATATCTAGTAAGATGTTGTATAATAAACCAGACTGAGAATAGATGAGCTCAAATTGTTGAGCTCTCATGATGACATCTTCTTCGGAGAATACTCTTGACAACATGACGTCTTTGGATAGATGCAGGACCAAAGACTTAAGGAACCACTCAAGCAGGAATGTTGGTGGGACTGGCACTTTAATTAAACTCTTCCTACGTCTCCATTCTCGGATATGATCAGAGATATGGTCTGTTGTTGTCTGTTTGAAATTAGCAAGAAGCTCTATGCCAGCATCCTATCTTACAGGTAACTAGAAATGGTTTAGGAAAGCCATCACTAATTCACCGAAGGAAGAGTATCTTGAGAGATTGAGCTCAATGTACCATTTCATGACACTCCCAATGAGAGTACGTTGAAACAATCACAATTGTAGGGAATCGTCTTTCAACGAGTTAGAAGAACACCAAAGATGGAAGGTAGTCACATGATCTCCTGGATCTTCGTTAGGCTTGGCTTTGAACTTTGGGATGTATGAAGGAAACTTCATCGGCATAGGAGGCCAATGTAGATCGTGACAGATAAATTTGTTCAACAACCTTGTCAAATCTGGCAAGTGCAAAGTCATCACGATAGTTAGTTTGGGTTGTTGGTGATAACCTGGGAAAACAGGGCCTGGAGTTTGACTGGCACCAGGTTGCCAGGAAAAGTTTGGCTGCTGGCCTGGATTCTGGTAGAAACCATGGCCTTGGCCAGCATAGGGATTTTGTGTATGTGGAGACGTCATCGACTGATTCCCAAAATAGGACATAGATGGTTGGGCGTGCATAACATTCAAAGGACTTTGGGAAGGGTTGCCCCATGTCAGTCATGTGGGGATAGGCATGGTAGTTTGTCTGGGGTTCCATTGATTTTGGAAAGAATTACCCCAGATTGGCATTCTAGACGAGGGAACAGATCCCTACCATAAATTCCAAGGGCCTGATGCAGAAAAATTCCCTAGGTTTTCCCCCTGTGTAGGAATAGTACCCTGCATAGGAATAGATTGTTTGAAATTTGGAATGCCCCCAATTGGGAAAACGGCTGACGAAAAAGCATTATTACCAAATGATTCAATCAAAGAAAATGGTGTCGAACCTACCGACATACTATGCGAAGGTGGTCCTTGACTCCCCGCTCCAAATAAACTATGGGATGTAGGTTGCTCGACGGATTGTTGATGCGAGCCATGGAGCGTAGGGGACGAAGGAGGTATGTGACATCCTCTGTAAGGGAAAGTGTTAAAAGGAGTAGGATTTCCCCTCATGTGACCTTGCAGAGGAGCGCTATAGCTCCCTGCCCCTAGACCTAAAGTCTATAAAGTGGAGTAGGAAAGTACAGGACTTGTACCTGAACTAGGCATCCCGTATGAGAACGAAGGGCCTGTCGCACTTGGTGTGAAAGGGGTTGTGGCCGCTGCCAAAGACAGGATCAGACCACTATGCGAGGAAGTTGCGGTCGAGACCGTGGTGGTTTGGACCGGTGATGGTGGGTTACGAGGTGGAAACACTCCTGTGGTGACAACCATAACGGGAACTGATGAATTCCCAGCATGGATGATTTTAGGGGCTAAATTTCACTCATGGGATAATTTTCTATGGTTTTTCCAAAGACAAGATTCATGATTTTAAAATTGATTCGCCTAAATTTTATAGGATAAAATTATTTTACCTTAAAAATCGCCAAAATTTTATAAAAACTATATAAAATTCTTATAAATTTGAATATTTTTACAGAAATATTGCCAAACATTTATAGTTGGGATATGAAGGATTAGTAAGATTCGCCAGGGTTTCTACATTTTAAAATAAATTTACATCCTTAAAATCATCCCTAATTCCCAGAAGTGGTAACAACATTTGTTTCCATTGCTGCGTGCAACACTGTCTGGAACTCGTAAAATTGAATTGGTACAATGAAAGGTGCCAAGACATCAGTGGTGGGGGTTTCAACCAGGCCAAGAGCGTTCGCTCCAAGGTCTTCCACAGTCAGTTCTTCGGGATGCTGGGCGGGCACAATTTCTTGCGAATCGGTTGCTTCAAAAGACCCTTGTTGGTCTAGCTTTCGCCTTAATGGTGGTGGGGGTGGCTCCAGTGTAATCGGCAACAGGCCAAGAAGCCTTCGTAACCGGTGGAGCTCAAGATCCTACACTATGTGAGAAGATCCAAGACACTCTATGGTAGTCTAAACGTTCAAAAGTAACACACACTAAAAAAGTCCCTGGGAGATAAAATCAGCAAACACTAAATTAGTTGGAAGAACAGTCACAACAACCAACACTAGAGAAACTTACCAGTGCAAGTGCAACTCGAACACGGAAGAACCCTCTAGGTATACTCTACAAAGCATGGCTCAATGTCTGTCCTAGGTATCACGTTATACCCCCACAGTCACCTATGTAAGTCCCTAAAAAGATGGGCAACTAGGTTGCCAACGCACGAACAATCACCAGGCGGGTACAGTCGAAAGTCAGGTAGACCACAATGAGCAGGGTATCAAGCCCGAAACCTGTCAAAGGTATCGAAAGCAAGTGGTCCAGAAGACAACTGAGGACCTCGAATGGATTCGAGACCTACGAAGCCCTGTGGCAAATGCAATCGACAAAATCCAAAAACAAGCCCTCTATATGTGTTCTCCACTACTATTGGTCCAACTTTGGAGGGGTTATCTCCGCTACCTTTCCGCACATGACCTCATGTTTATCCCCTGTGTTAGAGGGGGGTCCCAGATAACTTTCACGATACTAGACTTAGACACTCCCTAACTTAGACTCCAATGTTTGATTTTAAATGGCCTTGAAGAGTTTCCTCTCCAACCTAATCCAAGGCCCTAATCCTAAACTAGTTGGTTAACCCTACAAGCATGAAAGTCTAAGAATTTTTAATTTTAGCGTTATTTTTAAGCCTTGTATTAAGTCAAGGGGTACTGAAGTGAAACTGATGAAGTGTAAAAGATGAAATTAAAATGAAGAAAAAGATGGAAACAAAGACTTTCACTTAATGCAAAATTTCAACAACCTTTCAAAATTTGTAATTTTCTAAGATTTTTTGGATAGAAAACTCAAAGAATTTCACTCGACTATGAGCTACTTATGATCTAAGTGAACTGTAAAAACTTATGAAATAAAGATTTTTCCCTGGCTAATAAATGCAGAAACACACTCTTCAACGAAACAAGAAAAATGAAAGAGATTTTTTTATTTATTTAAATGTTGATAGAGAAAAGACAGAAAAATACCAACAAGTAAAAAACCAAGAAAATAATTCTGGCTTAATCGCAGATCAAAAAAGAATCACTTCAAGAAATCACACACAAGCCAAAAAAAAGAAGAAAAAATGACTCTCACACTTGTCTAAAAACCTTAAAAAATTCTTTTTTATGACTACTTTTAAATGAGAAAAAGAAAGCTAAGGGCAAGATTAATCCTAAGCTATTGACTACTAAGACAGATATTCAAGTGCCTGAGAGGAATAATTCTCATCAAAGGAAAGGATGACTGCCTTACCCTCAACCAAATCTATCCTGCACAAGTAGGCCACTGATAGTCCAACAGCCAGTGTGTGAACACGAGATATATAGAGACAGAGGGCGTGTACACGTGGGCTGACCTTGTACAGGCCGCGTGTATCTATAAACTATGAGAAAAAATAAAAACAAATAGCCCTAACTAGGAAGAGACCCCTAATATTGATAACCAGGATCCCTTGAAGGCTTGGACACTCTTTTTAACAGAAAAAGGCAAACAATAAAAAGGAAAAATATGTGTAAATAAAATCAATCTGAGATAAGACTGCAATCAAACAAAACTCAGATAGAGTTCCAAAAATCCCATGAAATTAACTTATTATAACAGGAAAGAGGATGACTGCCTCTAACTTTTTCTAGAAACTACACCCTACTGCTACTTCCTCAGCTAGTGTGTACAAATGGGCTGTAAGAGAGTATGGAGTGGGTACATGTGTGCAGACCTTATGTAGGCCGCATGTACCTTTGTGGGTCTCGAAAAAAAAACACAATTCAAGCAAATGACAGAGAAAGGTGGTATGGAAAACCAGACTCCCTGCTAGCTCAGACCTGACAGAAACTAAAAAAAGAAACAGGCAAGAAAAACCAGTCTTTTAAAACTACCCAAAAGATGAATAAAATTCCAGGAACCCTAAGAGACTCCCCAGTATAGTCGCCAATTATGTGGTGAGGGAAATCTCCCTACGAACTAGCAAATAGGGTTTAGACTTTGCATGCAGATATGACCGAGGAAAAAACTACTTTCTACCTTCATCCCTAGATTTAAATCCCCTTTTCTTAGTAAACACATGGAAAGATCAACCTACCTCGTTTTCGACGTTTGATGTCAATTCTTCGTTGTGCTTGATTACTTGTTCGCAATACTCCTTCCAAAGTTGACCTGCATACAAGACAAGTAACAACTACACATGCATACTACTTATATACTAACATGTTAGAAATCCAAACATATACTAATGAAACTATGAAAAGTTCATGAATTGGGACAGGAAAAGCATTTTCTTTATTTCTTTAAATGAATCAACTTACAAAAAATTGAGACCGACCACTGCTCCACGAACCTGGTCCTAGGCTCCTCTTCTATTGTCCTTCAACTACTTTGCTTTGTATCTCTTCTGGCATAAGAAAATCTAAAGGGTTGGGACAATGGGAATAATCAAATGGGCAGAGTTTCTTTACTATATTTTCCTCCTTCCAAATGGGACCCCTACCCCTTCTTTTATAGGCTAAAAGGAGCTAGGTATTTGGATGAACCCTCGGCCATGCATAGCCAGGAGTTTTAGTTAACTCACCCATAGTTTTTGTGTTCTGTCGAAAACTTTCCTTTTTTTATGCTTTTGTCAGTCCACGCGAGCTGTTTTAGGTCAGCCAACGTGTACATGCGTGCAATAATGCATTAGGGCACGTGGACCCTTATGAAAGAGGTTTTTCAAAAGAGTTTGTTCAACCGTGGCTTGGAAAAGAAGAGCTATGATATGGCCATATGCCAAGTAAGCATGTATAGTGAAATTTAGGGTTAGAACAATATCCTTGCATCCTCATTGAGAAAAAAGACCAAGAAGCCTATTCTTAATCTCCATATGCCTTCAATATATCTTGATCCTACACCCAAGAAGATACAAGAAGTAATTCAATAAGACTTTCCTACGGTTCCCACAAATAGGAGAGGAGATAATTGATTTAATAGAGGACCCTTTCGAAAGAGTACCCAAAGAACAAGAGGAAAACATTATGCAAAACCCCTCACTACTTCGGACCCTATCCAATTGTCCTCCAATCTCGAGAGTCCTCACAAAATACTTAGGGAAGTGTCCATAGATGAATTGAAGCCTCAAAGAAAGACAAAATCTGAACCTACTTCTCCTCAACAACTCCCTATTACTCCTACCTCACAGATGCCTACCCAAAATCATAAGACCGATAGAAATTCTACATATTTCAAAGGATCTACGCCCTCCTTCGAGATATCTGATCCTGCTCCAGCCATGTAGAAATTACAACAAGAGAATTTTCAGTTGCTGCAACAATTGGAAGATAGGAAGACTATGGACACGCATCTTCACCATGATAATGTTGTCCTTCAAGAAAAGGTGAATTCCCTTCAAATTTTGGTTGACGAGATGACTGAATCCAACCTCAACCTTAGGACACAATTAAAGCAACACAAGAGGCATAAGACAAAATCTTCACTGCAAGAAGGAAAATATTCTAAAGTTGATCCTCCTCAACAAGCTTAGTCATGAGGGGAAATTCCTTTTTGTTTGCAGTGGGACCTGCAAAATCTTAGGTGTGGGGGTAATGTTGGGCCCGTGATATGGTTAATTTAATAACGATAATTAGATCCTTTTTGGCCAAATGTGTATGTGCATTTTCCTGTTTTGAAGAGTTTTGAAGAGTTTTTGTGTTAAATCGTCAGGGTTCATACTAGGTATGTATGATTCAAGTTTTATGATGGATTTGAGTATAATTCAGCATGTTTTAATGATTTCAGGAAACTAATTTATGTTATGTGTGTCACAAGGAAAAGTTGCAGGTCGTTTTTGCATCTGGCACTCCGTTCGGTACTCCATCTGACACTCTGTCCGATACTCCATCTGACACTCTGTCCTGCACTAAAACCATGGGTGATTTGGAGGCTATCATATTGGCGGCCAATGATGGGTGAATCAAAGACATGGGTTTTCTTTGTGCTTGTGGCCTCTAGCTACTGAAATTATAACAACTCATATTGGGTTGTTATGTTGGGTGATTGTTGGCTTGCCTTGTTTCTAGAAGTCACCGATGGCTAAGATGCATTGAATGCGATTTGTTGTTTTTAGAGGAGATCAACCTTTCCATTGGTCAACCTCTCAGCTTGTAAACATTATAAATACCACATTAGTGGTCAGACAGATAGTTAGAGAGTAGATCAAAAGAATAGTTAAGCTCTGTTTTTCCAATTCTAGACATGTTTTGCTAAAACTGTGTAAAACTACGTTTTTGGTTTTAAATGGTGAAATTGTGTTAACGGAGCTTTTGATCCATCCTTGAAGAGTAGACACAACCTGTTGGGGGGCCTACCAGCAGTCTAGGTGAATATTTAGTTAGTTTTCTTGTGAATTTGAGTAGTGTAATCGTCATTTTGTTTATTTCCTGTACACGAGTTTTTATTGTGTTTATTTACTATATAAATTTTTGTTCATAATTTAATAAGTTTAGTTTAGTTTTGCAGGTTATTGTGGAGGCTAGTGTTAATATGAAATGATTTGTTAGTTGATAGGAAATGAACTTGCAAGTTCTTAGTTACTAACCCCGTGTATAATTAGAGCATAGCTAGATTTTCTTTATGCTGAAATAGAGTTAAAACATAGTTTCTAGTATATGGTTTCTTTTGCAAGCTTCGGTGGATGTATAGTTGTCAATTTTAGTTTTCATTGCTAGTTTGTTTATCTAATTGCTATTTAGTTTTCGCATCTAGCCGTTAGATAGTTTGCTTATTTATTTACTTGTTATGTGCTGAAATAGAAATAGAATTTGATTTATGATTTATGAGCATTTCCTTTTTTGCAATTTGAATTGTTAAAATAGAATTAGTCTAGTTTACTTTATGCAATTTCCTTTTCTAGATCTAGATTGCAGTTTTAATTCAAATCTTGATTATTTAGTTTAGTTCAGTCATGAATCTAAGTAGTATGAATTTTCTTAATTAGCATAGAATGCAATTGAATTTAATAGAATAGTGTTTTTTTATATTGTTGATGATTAATGTATGATTGAATAATCACATGGATTTGCAGGGTAGTTGATGTTGCTTCTAGCATGGCTAAGTTCTCATTGGATTTCCTAATTCACACTTTTCACTTTTCTATTGAAGTCAATATTGAGTTTATCCCTCTTGAGCTATCATTAATTATTAAATTCCATCGTGATATTATAAGACACCAGAGACATAACCATCAACATTATATTTAAGTTTTCTTTCTTTTATAGATTAGAGAATAGTTTCCTTGCTTTTGTAGATTAGATAGTATTCTTGCTTTGGTAGATTAAAGAATATTTTGCTTATCATATATTAAAGAGTAGTTGTTAATTACTTTGATTTTTATAATTCTTTGAATTTAGTAGATTAAGATTTCCTTTTGTAAATTAGAAGTAATTGTGAAGTTTAATTTAAGAATAGAGTTCACTTGCTTATTAGTTTGATTAGTTGCTTATTGAGTAATTTTGATTAGTTTACTTGTTGTAGAAGTTATCAAAGGTTAGTTAGTTGTTTGCTTTCTTATTTACTTGCTTTATTAGGGTAGTTTCTTGCTTGTTCATTTACTTACTTGTTGCTTCTTATTGAATTTGAGTAGGTTAATTAAAGTAGTTTGTTGTTGTTATTGCTCATTAGATAGATTAAATAGATAGTTTTCTTTTTCTCATTATAATGGTTAAGTTAATTTTCTTTAAGTAGGGTTTTCATTTACTTTCTTAGGAATATCCATCAATCATTTGTTCAAAAGTTACTTAGGATAAATAGTTTAAGTTTCTTAATAGGGTTTGATTATTAGTAGTCCTTTCTTGAGTAGATTAGCCCTTAGATAGCCCATTTCCTTAGTTAGACTATACTACCTCTAGCCTTTCTGCCTTGGCACATATAGTGATACAACTCTAATTTTACTTACCCCAGGTTGACAATTTAGTTGAGGGCTTTTAGTGTGTTTTTAGTGCATATAGAACACCCATCACACTCTAACTTCATAGAAACCCAACAAGAAGTGAGACAGATGATTGCCAATATTGCCACCATCAATAAAAAAATGCATTCATCCATCGTCACCTCAATCGAGGAACTCAAAAAAGACGTCAAACAAGAAATTACTACCTAGCTTGAATCCGTCACTACGATGATCTGCACCAAGCTGCATATCCTTACAGATCCTCCCTTATCTGACCCACCTTTTTATACTTAAGTTGAACCTTCCTCTCATTCCCAGAATTTTCAACCCCATCACTTTCAGTGTGACCTATGCCTTCCGCGTGTGGATGTGACCAACTTTGAAGGCTCTGATCCCACTAGATGGGTATCTCAAATGGAACATTATTTCTCTTTGTATGACATTATGGATGAGTTGGCCAAACTCTGGTATGGTGTTATCCATCTAGATCAAGAACGTTGGCAATGGTGGCAATGGAGAAAAAATCCCCACCAAGGGTATGTTTCTTGGACACACTTTGTGGCAAAGCTGTATGAAAGGTTTGACACTAACACCAACCATTTATTCCATTTGAAAAAGTTGAAACAATCTGGAACAGTGGAAGACTTTATAGCTACTTTTGAGCTACTGGATTTTCGTACAGAGGGCAGGTCTAATGCTTTTTTCTGAGAATGTTTTATTAGTGGCCTCAATGATGATATTTGTGCACATGTCCTCATGTCTCAGCCTTAGAGTTGGGTGGAGGCTACTAAAAGAGCTAAGGAAGCACAACAGGTTGTCTCTTCTCAAAACCAAAAACCCTCCTTTATTCCTTGCACTAAACCAGTAAATCCCACTCCTTCTTCTACTCCACTAAATATCCAAAAATTGACTAGGGTCAAAATGGTTGAACGCCAACTCAAAGGCCTTTGTTATAATTGTGATGACAAATATTTTATGTGACACAAGTGTAAGGAACAAAATATTTTTATGGCCATCTCGTAGGATGTTTTACAAGAGGATATTGAGGCTCCCATTGTGTTTGTTTCACCTGAACTCACTGACATAACCCCTACCTCAAACCCTCCCAAAATAGAACTGGTCATTTCCCTAGATGCTCTCACTGGCTTCTCTTCTCCCCAAACCCTCAAGATAATTGGTTAGATCAAGCATAGGAAGGTCGCCATTCTTGTTGATAGCGGAAGCACCCATAATTTTATTCATCACCACATTTCCCAACAAACTAATTTCTATATCCGTGTAGTCAATAATTTCCAAATCATGATTGCCAATGGAGGGTCCATGAAATTTGGAGGGCATTGTGAAAATGTGCATCTCCAAATTGGTGAATACCACCTAAAATATCGTATGTTTTCTATCAACATGGCCGGTTGTGACATTGTGTTGGGTGCATAATGGCTAAGGACTTTGGGTCCCATTATCATGGATTTTAATGAATTAACCATGCAATATGACTAGGAGGGCCGACATTATAAGTTCCAAGGCATCATCATCAACTCCCCAGATATCATTAATTCCCATCACACAAAAAAGATGCTCAAAAAAGGTCATTCTAGAATTATTTCCCAACTCTATGCCATACAAGCAACTGAGACACCCTCTGTGTCGCTGGATCTCCAATCCATCCTCTCTAAACATCAAGTGGTTTTTTCCACTCCCTAGGGAATACCTCCTTCCCGTGGTGTTCCTGATCATTCCATTCCCCTTGTCCCAAGAAGTCGTCTTCCCAATATCCGTCCCTATCGTCACCCCTTTTCCCAACAAAATGAAATAGAGAAAATGGTTCAAGAAATGTTCAATGCAGGTGTTATCTGCCCTAGTACAAGCCCATACTCTTCTCATGTGGTCATGGTCCTTAAGAAAGAAGGTTCTTGGTGCATGTGTCCTGAATTTTGTGCCCTCAAAAAACTCACCATTAAAGACAAATTTCCCATTCCTTTCATTGATGACCTCTTAGATGAATTGAGTGGTGCCTAGTTCTTTACTAAACTTGATATTCATTTTGGCTACCACCAGATTTGTATGAAAGAGGCAAACATTCCTAAGACTTCCTTTAGAACTCATGAGGGCCACTATGAGTTTTTGGCCATTCCCTTTGTCTTTTGTAATGCTCCCTCCACTTTCCAAAGCCTCATGAATCATGTCTTTCATCCTTTTCTCTATCATTTTGTCTTATTTTTCTTTGATGATATCCTCATCTATAGAAAAATATGGACAAACCATATTTATCATGTGGATCGAGTTCTCCATCTACTCTCTCAACACCAAATTTTCCTAAAACAATCTAAATGTGCTTTTGGTGCCTCGAAATTCAAGTATGTCAGGGTGGATCCTAAAAAGATTGAAGATGTTGAAACATATATATTTTTCTAAACTGTCATCGAAAAGAAGTTTCATTTTTGTTTAAATAAAAACAAGAACAAGAATGCACTGGACACCGCCGTCGAATGAAGCCTTCTGATTAATCCAATGGTCTAAAAGTTTTTTAAATATTGGAGCCACCCTTTTTTCAAAAAATCAAAACACTAAGAAAGCTTCCAAAGTATAAGGTTTCAGGGTTTCGCAATTTAAGCAGTTTGACATACAATGAACTCCGAAATCCTGATATGCTAAGTCGTGAAATTTAGTTTAAAAATTAAACTGAGTTAATTAAAATGATTAAGAATGTTTAACGGTAATTAAAACTTATCGTAATTTCACATTTCAGAAATCCCACGTCAAACGACAGCTTAAAATCCCGATATACAAAATCACGAAATCATTTTTTAATTGTAATTAATTAAAAATAAAAAGAAGAAAAATTAAACATACTTAATATAATTTTAACCAGTCGCATTGTTGGGAATCGGGGAATTATCACTCATCACACCCAAAAAACCCCGAAGAATGAAGTCCCAAAAACATTAAGTTCTTAAGCATGTTTAATTTAACCTCTAACCAAAAAAATTAACGATATAAATTGATTTTTCACACATTCGCGTTTCAGGATATTTCAATGTTGTTACATCCAAAACTCCTGGTTGTGGATCGCCAAAATTTGGTAATTTTTATTATGGATCTGTTATCACCCTAAAATTTTTTATCGGGATCTAAAAACTTCTGAAGTTTAGCAAGACGCTATACCACAGTAGAAGCACGATAGTTAAGGACTCTTGGCTATATTCCGTGGTGTATGAATGAATGTAGCGGAAGTGGGAAGGGAGTAGCTCGGTGGGCCGTCGATCTTGAAGAATATCATATCTACAGTCGAAGCCTACATAGAAAAAACAAATAGCATGAAACTGAACATCATGAAGGTAGATGAGCTGATGGTTTATGGGTGTAAGTGTTTGAACCAGTGTTTGGTGTCTCCTTTCAAGGATTGGGAGAAAACTCTCATACACACATCATCGTGGTCAATCTCGAATAAATCTATAAAATGATCAAACCCTTGAATGTGCTTTTCAAAAGATATGATACGCGATCCTCCATTGAACACAGATAGGAACTCATAGTAATTTGGAGGGAAATCATGAAGGGTTTGGGGTAGCTTTAAGGGTATATATCTATGTCGGGCCTTAGGGGGTGTTAGGCTAAGAACAGTGGGATGGACATTGGTCTGATTCTCACGGGATTTATCAACTTGGTCATTGTCATTGCATGGCCTAGGTGAAACCTTTTTATCAGAACCAACGACAATGCAAGGGTATGCATGTGCAACGTATAGAGGAGGAAATATAATTTTAAGTCTTTCATTATCATTATTAAGATACAATAGGTAAACGAAAGTTCGTTTGGAATTTTCAAGGAAGGAGTAGAGGAAACTTAAAATGAAAATTAAAATGCTTTGTAAGAGGTCCCATTTTGAGTACCTGTTTTCCCTCATGATGCCCTTCCTTTCCCCTGTCAAGGGGTTTCATCTTTCAGTGAAGTTTTTGTCTCGTGCTTGAAGTATTGAGAGCAAGTTCACCTCTTGGAAATTCAGGATTCTTTTATTAGTGGAGTCTCCTTCAAACCAAAGTGGATTCGCCAGAGAAGGAATACAACCAATGTGTTCCTAAGTGTCTGCCATTCTTAGACCCTAGAACTCAACCATGTCATTCTTCCCAAGGAAAATTTTTAAATTTCGTCCCTGGAAACAACGCCAGATTGTTAGCACTCTGTAAATTATGTCTGACTAAATAGATAGACGACATAGGTAACTGTTTCAACCAGCTTTAGAGCTAAGGCACTAGCCTACTCAACTCAAAGAGGGATCTCTCGTGTCACTTGATACATCTATGGAAATCGGTGGCTAGAATTGGTTTGTTTTGGGGTTTTAATAAAGTTGTTGAAGAGTGGAAGATGACCTTTGGGATATGGGGTCAAGAATGTAGGATGCGTTTCCAAATCGTGAAAACAATCAAGAGGAAAAGGCTAAATGAGGAAGTGACTTTTGATTTTATGCTTGAAAATTTTAGATGGTATCAGAAGAAAAGAAACACACAACTATTATCAGAGCATTATAGTAATGAATTATGAAATGGTTTAGAAGAGATGAGCATAGTCTAAATCGCCAAGCGGAGAGCATTGAATAATGAATTCTGGACTTTTAGTTTCTCAATTTAGACAGAAGAAAGCAAAATGAAAATACAGAATAACATGAATCACACATTATGAGAGAAAACGAGACTCATAACACCACCAATTAGAATCTTTTCATAAAAAGTCCCAAAATCTGCCTCTACACCCATGTATTCATTCCATCCCCAGATATTTATAATTTTTTCCTGCACAGAGGGAAAGCTCCTCTTTTCTCCATGCTTCTATACTCGTGAGGCCAAGCATATATAGAGGAATTTCATATGGAATTTAAAACGTTCTGACTTCCTCATAATTCTAAAAATAGATACAAGTTACAAAAAGGAAGAACACTTCTATTATTTAAAGGGACCGTTAGTAATCGGTCTGTCATATCAGGACTCCCTTCTCTTAAGCTAACATCTATCCAAAAATATCTGAAATACACAAAAAATTTACCTGCGGATTCACCTCAGCTTGGCGATTTCCTCCTCCAGGGTACTCCACCAATCGAAATTTTCCCCGAGGCTCCCTATCATCTCAGTTTTGGCCTCTGATTTCCTCCTTTTTCTCCTCTTATTCTTTGTGGCTAGGTGGCAGGTGTTGTCTATGTGTACATTTATGATAAGATCCCTCATAACGAGGTTTAATTTTACTCCCAACTCTATGTTAGTTTCAAGTTTGTTATGAAATTTAGTCGCCAACATCTGCAAGACCCATCTTTCATTCTTACTTATTGACCTGCCTGGTACCTTAGCTAAGAACCCAGTCACGCCATACACCATTTTATGGGTATTATCCATGCCTTCTGGACTTCACAGAGACCTTGATTTGGCCACCCTTTGAGTTTAGAGAATTCAGGAGCACAGGCCAAGCTTGTTTTTCTTATGCATAAGATGACAATTTCTGAGAATAGGATAAAATGATTCATATATGAGATTTTATGGTTTGTGTACTTTGCTCATGAATTACAGTCACAGTACCTTGGTGTGGCATGCTTCATCAATCCACTTAGAATGATGAGCCTCGAGTTAGTTATGTGGTGACGTCCTTTTGGTATGTCATCCAGGAAAGTACCTAGACCGGTGATGTGAGGTGATCTGACCAACCGCCATCCTCCCCGCGAGCTATCGACATGAAGTTTTGAAACACATGACATCGGGGCCATAGGAAAAGTGGTTTCTATCAATCTTTCATCTCCCCTGATGCGTGTGTAATAACGCCACACGTTCCCCATCGAAACCAGAGTAGTTTTCCCCAGTCTTCCTTCGTGATGTTAAGTTGTGTGCTATTTGTTTGTCTGATGTAGGCTTTGACCGTAGATCTAGGATTCTTCAAGATCGATGGTCTGTAGAGCTATTCCCTTCCCACTTTCACTACATTCATTCATACGCAACAGAATATAGTCGAGTGCCCTAAACTATCGCACCTCTACTGTGGTATAGCATCTTGCTAAACTTCAAAAATTTTTAGATCCCGATAAAAATTGTTAGGGTGATAATAGGATCAATGGAAATATTTTATAGCATAATACACATATCTCTAGTTGTAATATCCTCATTAAAAAAAATAAATTCATCGTTTGTAGAAGCATGCTCAAATTAAGGTAGACTGAGGGTGAATAAAAGTTTTTATTTCAAATTTCATTCTCGCTTTAAACAAAGTAGTAAGTTTTACTCAAGAAAATATTACGCCTTCTCCTTTGTAACAGGTATTCTCTTTTTATCGCAGGCATCATGGCACCTAGGAAAACGTTGAATAAGAGTGATGAGGTCAGTGAAGGCTCAAATCTAAACTCAGACGCTCTGTCTGATACCACACCACATGTTGTAGATTCAATCAGATCCTAGATGTAGATTTTCAAAATCTTGGAGCGCGAAGTTATAAATTTCCCAGATGATTCTAGAGTCCAAAAAACTGATAAGCTCGATGTTATCACTGAAATTTCATCTGCAAATGCTTATAGGAATCCAGCATCTTCAAACAGCTATTAGTTCACCCATGGACCAAAAATGACCAAAAAAGAATTTCCAAAAGGTCCAAAACTATACAACCAGTTATAAAATCAGTATGTGCTAAGGATATATAGGAAGCGCATGCATGTGCACCAGTCGAAAACACCAGAAAAGTGCACATGCACCCGATGCGCGACTATGGACACAAAAATATGTGCACACCTCAGAACAACACATTTATGATATTATTCGGCCTCCCACCCACTTCTGGTTCATCTTCCAAGTCGAATTGACATCCAAATCTTGGTTGAATCTGGCTAGGTGGCTGGTCAAATACCTAAAGGTTCCCCAAACAGCCCCTTGTTCACACTAAAAGCTGGTTGAATAATACCTCAAAGTTATGCTATAAAAAGAGGCCATGGGTGCACTACATTTCAAGGAATTAATTTATATTTTTATGCTGCTGATATTATCTTGGAGGACCCTCTTTCCTCATCAAGAGTATGCTAGCACCATTGCATTTATACATTCATATCACCTCTTGAGTGAATGTTATTTGGATTCTCTTCACCATTTCATTCTAGTTCCTCATTTGTAAGAAGAGCTCAATATTTGGGGGTCCAAGAGCCCTCCCTTGGAGGAAGAAGGGACTCAAAGTCTCCCTTTCTCTTTGGTGTTTTCATTTCACTAATACAATCCCTTCCATTGCTGACATGAGTCTTGTTTGTTTTTTGTTCTTATGTCCTTATGCACTATCATTTAATTGTTTTTACCATTCCTAGTTTAATTCTTAGCTTAGTCTTTTATGTTTTATTCTTCTAACCCTTTCCTTTACTGTTGTCTTGCCTAGCTAACCTAACTAGGCTTGTAAGCACCTTTGTTTTGCTCATTTATGTGAAAAAAGAGGCACAACAAATTGACAACTCCACTGGGGAAAGGTATCAATTTCCTACCCCATTTGGGTTATTTTATCTCATCTTTCTGTTTATTTAACCTGTAGGTACCATAACCGGCCCAAGATGACCTACAGGAAACTGAATTGAAAGATGAGTTGAAGGAATTTCATCTGGAATTTTCTTCATGGTCGTGTGACAGGTGTCCACGGGTTTATCGGCCCACAGTCGTGCATCATGCACATGTGTGACAAAACAACTGTATTACTTAGTGCCTTCTGTGCATGTTCACCGATAAGACTCTTGTAGTTCACGCATTGGTGCTCAAAGCACCTCTGTCTGTTCTGAGACCCGCACACCTATGCAGAAAAATACACATTGTAAGCTTTTTGTGATCTGTGGAGGGCCCATAGCCTTCTTAAAATTGATTTCATGCATACTATAATCTGCACCACACTTACAGTCCCTCTCCATATAAAGGGATTAGTCAAACACATAGGCACTTAGGGGTTAAAAACATAACTTTTCATCTTTTTTGTCATTTTTCCACATGGATGGCTTGTTTTGACTAAAATTAAGTTGGAATCATTCTACATCACATATAAAACTTGCATTGGGACCAGAAATTGGATATCAATCGTTGAGTATGCTCTTCTCTCATGCTCCAAAGTGATATTGAGAATTAGAAAGAGGTTGTGGGACAATTTCATCTCCCTTAAAAAGACAAAATCTTTAGGAGAGGACAATAGCCCCCTCAAGACTCCTCTTAGTTTATTTTTCAAACACATCTTAAGATTGTAACGGGCCCATACATGCCCACATACTACAAAAATAGGATAGTGTTGAAATTTACTTTCTTAGATTAAATCACTAGGGAAGTTTAAAGGTTTTGTTATGGGCCTATACATGCCCACATGTTCACAATCTAGGATAGTTTCAAAGTTTTCTTAGATTAAGTCACATTAGGGAGTTAAAGGAATAGTAAGGACCCACATGTCCACATGCTAGTTTCCTAGGGACTTTAAAAATTCCGCAAGGTTTTACCAATGGAATTTAGTTAATTAGGTAATCAAAGACTTGTAAGGACCAAGCAAAGTCCACATGAAGCAAGGTGACACCTAATTTATTAAAAATTTGGCACACTTTCACTCCTTCACACACAAAAGTCACTTCTCACTCACATAGTTTTCATCTCAAAACGTGGAGGTTGAAGTAAGATTCCTCCAAAGGGATTCTGAAACACCCCACCCTTTTCTTGATGAAACTATCCACTCCCACTTAATTTCAAACAATATTGGCTCACACTCCCAATATCTCAAACAACCACATCTAAATTTTTTCTAAAAACTCACTAAGTTTTCCTCCACAGGAGGTGCCAAAAGAAATTATTTAGTCTAGGTAGGATTTCAGGGATAAGCATCCAAATAACTCCCCATTATTTGGTTCTCACATTTTCAAAACAATAGAAGTTGTCAAATAGGAAACTTTAAATCCTTCAAATCAAGTTTTCCCAACACCATAAGGCAGGGAGATACCCATGAAGGGTTGAAGGCCGAGGTCCAGTTTTTTTCTGCGTCCCCCCTTGAGGCACCCACCTCTTGGACGGGATCTAGCCCGTGACCCATTTCTTAGGCCAAAAATCTAAATGCCGCACTTTGACCAAGGTACCTAGTGACCAAATTTCAGGACATCTACCTAGGTGGAAATTGTGGGCTACAATTGCACCTTGATCGGATTTTGTGTGGCTATTGGGAAATATCGCCAGTTCTTTCAGGATATTCCCCCTCTACCCCTCATTATAATTGATTGCTTCATCCTTCACTAGTTTCTCTTATGGTGGTTTCAGACCCCATTGTTGAGTGTTATTGGAAGGTCCAGTGCTATTTGAGAGGAAGGACGTTACGTCTTTTAGGACATGAGAATTTTTTTTCTTTATTCTCCCATGCAGAAAAAATCCACCTATCCACATATATGCTTCTTTATCAATTTTTTTTTTATGTATGATGCTCTTCTTATTACATCTGCTTGGGAAATATATTGTGAAGGTTCAAAAAATTGCAGCAAAGGCTCTGGTTTATTTATTTCTCTCACCACCATTCACACACATTCACTCATCTAGTTAGACATCATAGGGGACCCACAAAACCCCCGTCATTCCAGACGCTTGCTAAATCTCCCTCCTATTCTAGGAGGATTTCCTAGTCTTGCCCACTCATCGGCTCCACCTTCTCACACCCCTATGAGTGCCACTATCTTAGGATCATATTTTCTTGGTTCCACCTTACTTGGGTCCATGTCCCAAGGTCAACCGTCCACTCGCTCTACTTTACATGCAAGCAAGGGGGAAACTTCTTCTCAAGGGGTAAGTACAAACCCACCTAGTCCCCTCCAAGGGTCAGGTACCCAAAACACTCACACTATGGCTAGAATTAATCCTCCACCACCACCCAATATGCCATACTTTGCTTCCCTCAACATACCGGATATGACTAGACTCACCAATGATCCTATATTGCACAACCCCACATGGCCTGCAATGCCTACCAAACTCTCTTCAAACATCCCCAAGTTTGACGGAAAAGAAGGAGACGATCCCACCAACCATATCATGACCATTCACCTATGGTGTTTTTCAAACAAAATCATGGACGATTCCATCTGATTGAAGTTATTTCAATGTACACTCACTGACCCATTAGTCAAGTGGCATGTAGAAGAGAAATCTGGATCCCATGCGACTTTTGAATCCTTGGCCAAAGAATTTTTTACCTTCTTTCAACTACCCGTCCGTCATGACAATGGCCTCGAACTACTCTCAGAATTCAAACAAACCTCCTCCACACACATTACTAGCCACATCCATGAGTGGCATCTGTGACATAGTCTCTGTAAAGCTGACACTACCCCCCAACAATGTCTCAATTGGTGCCTCAAATCACTTGTTTCCCTCCTTGCCAAAGATGTGGCCACCACCTTCCCCCAGTATGAAGAAGAATCCATTAGCAAGACCCAATAATTAAAACTCATTTATGCCCAATCTGGATACCTATACACGATACTCCCAGATGCCCCAAGACCCGTGCCATTCAGCCAAGACAAACCTGGGATGTATCACTCAGCAGACGGATTGATTGGTAACACTACACACCACAGCCCACAGCCTCAACCACCACCCATGTATGAAACACCCCAATATCTGGGATCATATGGAGGAATCCCTTATTATCCTCCTCCCCCTTATCAACAACCATACCCTGTTTCCCTGCCTCCACCCATAAGTGGACCCCCGCCGGCACCCATAATATGCCCACCTATCCAACCAAGTGTTGGTACTCCCTCTACCTCAGCCTATACCCTAATCACTAATGAAAGCGCCATGCCTTCCTATGTACCTTATGGATCATTTCCACAACACAATCTGTACTTTACATTTCCTGTCCCCCCACAGCCTATGGCTCCACCACAAGGACACCCACACGTTGGGGTTAATTTTGTTCAGCCCTCTCCCATTTAGCAATATCAAAATTTTTAACAGTTGAATAGGGAAAATCCATCCCATCAATCGAACAACGCCCGAAAGAAAGAAAAAAAATGGAACAATAATAATCCCAGACTAGGAGGAAACTAGAACCAACCCCAGCAGAACTAGTATTCTAGGGGCAACTAGAACCAGGGGAATTAGAACCCCCAAGGGGGAAACAACAACAAATGCTAGGGGAAGAGAAACAACAATATTCGTACCACCTTCCCTTGTGTCCTTTGTAGTGAGTTTGGTCACTATACTGACCATTGCCCCCAAATCGTTGACTATAAATGGATGAAAGACTCTGTGAATGGACTACGCCCCTCAGCATCGCCTGCCCCTCTGCAGGCCCCACAACAATATGTGCAACAACCACCCTCAGTTGTGCTACAAAACCCCATTCCACACCAAGGGGTGATAAATACCCAAAAGGACATGTAGCCTGCCCCACCACAGTCGGGATAGTATCCCAATATGGGAAATCTTGTCGATCACACTATCCTCCTTACCAATGAGGAAGAAGTCCTTATGGAAACACACAGTCGTCAATATAGCACACCCCCTAAGTCACCTCCCACCACCTCGGAAGCAACCCCAGTCACAACTGGACCCCATTTAATGATTCATTTCCCTAATACATAAATCCCCCTTCGTATTCTACACATCCCATTGTGCAGGAATGTCCACAATCCTTAGGCTAGGGTGGCTCATAATTACAGTTTGGTCAATGACTTGGCACAATCTCCGACTACCATGTCAGTCTTAGAAGTTATTCAAAATTTTCCCACTTAGCAGAAGTCCTTACTTTCTGCTCTAGGGGCAGTCGACCCTGTTGATACCTGACTCATCACATTTTATCTCGATAGTGAAGAACCTCGCCTCCCCTCTCTTATCTCTTTTCAAATCCCCATGAAAATGTGGAACATTATAGTTCATCGGTGCATCATTAATGAAGGTGCATCCACATGTATCATGTCCAAATCCGTATGGCAGAAACATGGTTCCCCTGAACTCATACCATCTTCCATTACCTTAAGAGCCTACGATGGAAGACCCTCATCCCCCAAGGTACTCTTCCAAAATGTCCCTGTCGAGCTTGGGGGAAAAACCATTCTTATTGACATTGAGGTTATCAATGCCCCGCTCGACTACAATATCTTGTTTGGTCATAGCTACATGTATTCTATGAAGGTTTTTGCCTCTTCTATGTTTCGAACCATGATGTTTCCCCATAATGGAAAGATCATTACCATCAATCAAGTATCAAATTACGAGCCTAACCCTTCATCCAACATCGACAACATCCTCTATTTTGTCCACACTAATCCCAATGCCTATCCACTCATCGAGATGGGCCCTAGAATCTTTAAAGCCCCATCCTTGATAGGGACATACCATGGAGCACCACCGCTCATCCATCCCTCAGCACAAGTATGTGTCGTATCCTCCAACAGAATGACAACTGAAGATACTCTCCCTCCCACTGAGGCCTCTTTTATCCCTGACGTCCCACTAGTCACATAACTTCTCCCTCAGGAACCCCCTAGAACTAGTTCAGCTCGACCTGTTCCTGATCTTCCCCTCCCCCAGGGCCATATCCCGGTTTGGGAAATAGTCCCCCAAGCCATTACCCAAATCCCTTTCTTTTACCCCCCACCAGGTGTACAAGCTTTCCAGGTAGCTGCAACGCTTACCCTTCCTAATATGGTTCTAGAAATCCCAATTTGGTATTTACATCCACTTAAGATGGTCCCTCAACCATCCCTCCCTCCCCAAATAGA
This sequence comes from Picea engelmannii, assembly GCA_009831015.1. NCBI lineage: Eukaryota > Viridiplantae > Streptophyta > Pinopsida > Pinales > Pinaceae > Picea > Picea engelmannii. The sequence goes on along the minus strand of ML796488.1, from coordinate 701,419 downwards.
AGGAATGCCGATGTAGATTCCCATACCCACCCCCACCATACCACCTACACCGCACTCACTAGCCCCCCTGCCACAAATGGGGGCAGGCAGAAAAATAAGGAGTCCACTGCTGCACTTCCCCCACATGTCCAACCTCCTTGTGTGCTATGTGAGAAATATGGACACCCCACCAACAAGTTCCCATCTCTCCCCGAGTTACGTAATCTCATTCAACTCGCTCGAGCACCACCACCACTCATCGCTTCCTCTAGTATTTCTGCTATCTCCTAGAACACAAGTAACAAAGGACTGTGAACCAAATTCACCTGCGCCATCTGTTCGGAATATGGTCATTACACACACCATTGTCCAACATTACCTCAATTTTTGCATACGCTAACAGTCGTACTCCAGAGCTTTCAGCAAGAACCCACCCCAGCTCATGTCACTAACATCCATTATGTCACGACCTCAGTCAACAAACGTATGAGATGTCCTTGCTCTCTATGCAAATCACTTGATCATTTCACATATCAATGTCCTATGATCATTGAATACAGAGATCGCCAATTGGTCCTTATTCAAAATCCTACACCCCCTCCTCCAACAGAACCAGTAAGTACCCTTACCCCATCACTTGATATGGTTCATATCTTTTCACCAGAACCTGAGGCACTCCCTACTCCCCCATGGTTCCTAGATTTTCTATATGAGGAGTCACCCCCAAATGCCCCAAATTCTCCAATTTATTTCCCCACGTAAATTCTATGATCGGCTACCATTTTTAACCCACAATATCTCGATATTTGGTTTATGTCAAGTGAAACATCATTACCACTAGACAACAACCCCATGATGATAGCCACCAAAGTCACTCTTTTCGATCCCCTATATCCTCGACAGTTTCACTGTGACGAAGACATCCTTAAGGCATTAACTAAACCCAATTTCCCATGGGATGCACTCCACCACAGAGCGCTTTTTCCTCCACAGGAATCCATGAGGACTGTTGGTTATGGAGCCTGATTATCTTCCTGATTCAGAGGTCCTTTCTTTCAGCCGTGTTTATACCCCATGAAGTATTTACACCCCAGAAGTATGTACACTCTTCCACGTGGGGGAGTGCAGAGGGGGGGTACCCCCTCTGCGGGGTCTGGGGGCAAGTGGGGATTCAGGGGCGAAGCCCCTGAAGCAAAAATTGCCTTGTAAAAGTATATTGTAATTTCATTGTAAATCTGGACCATTCATTATAAGGTCGTAGATCTAACGGTAGATATTCTGTTAGGGTTTTTTTCCCTAGAAGGCAACCCTCTTTTATGAGGGAAATGTATCACGGCTATGATGATGGTAAATATTGTATTCTGAGAGAGGAGACTGTGAGAGAAAGAAGAGGAAGTTACAGTAGGTTTTGTTGTAGGTTGTATCCCTTCATTTGGTGGATAATAATAAGGGAAGGACCTGGCAATTTCTCTGGTGGACGTAGCCCACACTGGGTGAACCACGCAAATCTGTGTCTCTCTTGTATTATGTGTCTTCTGTGTTTTGTTTCTGCATTTTTTTTATTTTATTGCTTCACGGTTCTGTTTTTCTAACAACTGGTATCAGAGCCAGGTTAACTCGTAGGAAAAGAGGGTTCCTGGTTCGAGTGGGAGCAATGTCGAAAGATGGAAAGTTTAGGGTCAAGAAATTTAACAGCCAAAACTACCAGCTATGGAAGATGCAGATGGAAGACTATTTATATCAAAAGGATCTATTCCTACCATTGAGCGGAGTAGCAAAGAATTTGGCGGCCATGAAGGACGAAGAATGGGAGATTATTGACAGAAAGGCTCTAGGAATGATACGGCTGAGCCTGGCAGCGTCAATGGCTTTCAATATTTCGAAAGAAAGGACAACGAAGGGTTTGATTGACGTGTTGGCCAAATTGTATGAAAAACCCTCGGCATTGAATAAGGTATTTCTAATGAAGAGATTATTTAATATGAAGATGTTAGAAGGTGGGTCTGTTGCAGATCATTTAAATGAATTTAATATGGTTACTAATCAACTAAGTTCGCTAAAAGTGGACTTTGATGATGAGGTTAGGGCTCTTCTAATCTTGTGCTCATTGCCAAAAAGCTGGAATGGCTTGGTCATGGTTGTTAGTAACTCTGTCTTTGGTTCAAATACTTTAAAATTTGATGATGTTGTTGGTGTTATCCTTAGTGAGGAAATGTGACGGAAAAGCACAGGTGAGACATCAGGAAATGCGTTGAACATGGAGAACAGGGGAAGACAAAAGGATAGAGGAAAGGGCTCAGGAAACCATGAAAATTCTAGGAAGGGCAGATCCAAATCCAGACTTGGAAAGATAGAGTATTGGAATTGTGGGAAGAAAGGACATCTGAAGAAAGACTGCAGAGCTCCAAAGAAACAAAGAGATGGACAGTAGGAGAGAAATCAGGAAGCAAATGTAACAAGTGATGTGTTACAAGATGCTTTGATTCTTTCTGTAGATAATAT